>OX371225.1:108855099-109066171 GCA_947310385.1 Nephrotoma appendiculata
AAATAAAAACCATTTAAATTGAAATAATTTTATTTTTATATTTTTGTCACGTCAAATAAATATTTAATTTTATGTGGCTTATTTTTTTGCCTTAACTATATACATAAAATGTACATACGAACATTGTATACATTGCTTTATATTTTTGCCTCATGTAACATATGACATTCGTCTCATAGTGGTTTAACTCATAAAATGGTTTACCAACATAAAAAATTAAATGAAAATATTGTGATATTATAATTTTATGTATTTTTTTCCTGGCGTGCTATTAATGAAGGACAATGAATTTTCCGATTAAAATACCCGTGGTAATAGCAACTTTGTTCGCACAATGATAAAATAAATGAGCAGTCGGGAAATTTGTTTGCGTGCCTACATCATTATCAATCATCACAAGCTCGTAAACACGATATTTTCCACTAAATATTGTCTAATTTGCATATTTGTTGAGGAATTACTATTGTCTAGCCAAATAGATTAGTGATATTAATTTGGAAAAGTAATTCTACCGTATTCTTTGTTTGAACAGTTATAATATTTTCATTGAACAAGTTTTAAAACAATGCTCTACAGTAAATCAATGCTAATTAAAATCAGCGCTTTACCCTAATGCAATTGTAGAATAAGGTTCAAATTATAATTCTGGGCGAGCTTTTAATGCTATAAAGCTCTAATACCTATTAGAACAGTGAGGCACCAAGTAGTAAAATTAATTATCAGTTTCAAACGTCCAATTTTATCTTACCATCATTTTCTTTATATTTTCTTTATATGTAATCCATAATTACTGATAAATGAAAATAAAAGAGATATGTTTTATGAGATGACCATTCAAACTCTTTTCGCCGTTAATCTCCGAGCAAAAACCATAAGGCGCTGCAGCTTTTTTAACTTTGCCAATGGGACAGCATATTCGAACGAAATCTCGATTATTACCTCCTGTTTGTGAAAGAACCATCATGTACTGGTACGAGACTTACTCGGGCATCTAATTAAATACCTCCCCAAATTATAACAGAACGTGCATTAAATGCCATTGTTGGCCGACGCCGAATATTGCACTGCACATAACGCTTATTTGGCCTTTGCGTAACGTAATCAATCCGAGGCTCAGTGGCAAACAAAATACGCGACAAGAGCTCAATATCAACATGGTCTCTCGCAAATTATAGTCTTGCTCTTAGAAAAGTTCTAGAAAACAAGGAAAAATAAATATGTCGGAAAATTACTGAGGGAATATTTTAATGGTGCAGATCGATTGTATGTGTGAATGAATAAGTATGTGCATAATTAGTATTTTCAGTGTTAGATTCAAAAATAAATTGTTTGTAGTAGAGAAATGTTTTAAAGCTTTGTATGGTTTTATTTACTTAGTACTTTATACATTACAATCTGACCTCTGGACTAATATATAATCTGTTTTCACCCTAATTTACTACTAGTTTGCTTTATCTATGGGAAGAAAGCCTATTGGCGTTTCATAGTTTCTAGTAAGTTAAATAAACCATACCTTTATCTTGGATTTAATATCAATATTAAACTGTTGAGACGGACATTTACGTTAGCCGAAAAGGTTAAGTTTTTTCAAGGTTGCGTATCACATTTGTGAGCTGAGTTGCTCTGTTGCAGTTGATGCCTTGTATTATTCCGAATTTCTTTTGAGATAATGTCCTTTTTAAGGTTCCTATGGAGGTGTTTGCTCAACCATCCGACCAAAATATTTTTCTATATTTGGGCTATAATTCTTTGCTTTCCATCGAAGCGTAGCATCTGGGCTCATGCCTATTCTTAGCTGTAATCGGTTACGATATTATTTTTTATTTTATTATAACCGGAATGTGTCCGAGCTTTTTCTTTGTAAAGTTAAACTTAACTGGCTTCGTTCCGCTGAATTAATTCCTGCTACAGCTAAGATGGCTGTATCCTTAGCGACAGCCCCTGTAAAAGTATTATTTTTTAATGCAAGAAAGTCATTGGTATATATAGTAGGGATAACTGGCTCCGCTACATTACCCTGCGGTACATGCTGAATAAGCTAGCGGCATTTTGACAGCGGAAAGTAAGAGATTACGCCACTCGCCGCAAGCGACAGCACTATCACTAAACAGAATTATTTTTGTTATGTAAATACCAGCGAAAATTTTTCATTCATTATGTATATATTTTTTCACTAAATAAAACATCTCAGCGGAATAAAATATTAAAAGTGATTCTTAAAATGGCAAATTGATTGATCTCCGAAGTAAAGGAACTCGGTATGTGAAATCTTGAACTTTAACAATATTCCGTCTTTCCACCATTTCTTTCACTGTTAACGAAGACTTTCGGCTGTTTTTCTAATAGCCTAGGTCATACTGAGACTATATGGAAAATTTGGGGAATTCAGGGACAAGAATTTCCACTAGAATTTTTTGATTTTCTGCGGCCAAATAAGTTATTTTTCAGTTTTTGGACAATATCTCAAAAAATTCCACTAGCAACCAACACTTTCGGTTGTTTTTCTAATAGCTTAGGTCATACTGAGACTATATGGAAAATTTGAGGAAAATTCATTGACTAGAATTTTCACTAGAATTTTTTGATTTTCGGCGGTCGTTTAAGTTATTTTCAGTTTTTGGCCAATATCTCAAAAAATTCCACTAGTTCACATTTACAAAATTTTGTGCCGAACACATTCGCCAAAAATATTTTTGCAACATATCCTCGTATGTGGAGTATTAAAGTATCGTATACGCCACTTGTAAAATTGTTGGGAAATAAAATTTTTAACTTTAAAAGAAAATTAACTAGGTTTAAGGATACAATTTCAAGTCGATGTTAAATCTTTTCGTTCGTTTAATCATTTCTTTATTTGAAACTAATCTAAAAATTTTGCTAAATCATACCGTTTTAAAGAAAATTAAATATTCGCAGAAAATTGGTGAAAATTGATATAGGACATCTCCCATATATTTGTAAAACTCATATTTTTTTTTTATTTAATTTAATTTTTCCACTGATATAGGACATTAACAATAAACAAAATTAAAACATTTTCCCAGAAAAAAAAATTATAATTCAATATTTTATTACTATCTTATTTATTGTATAACATCAACAAAAAATTAAAGCCGGTACCAGTACTACATGCATGCGGTAGTGGGTAGTTCACCAAGGCCTCGCTTTGCGTCGCTATTCGATTCTACACGTACGTTAAACGCAAACTGTCCATTATCATATTTTAAATTGTTCGATATGCGTCGAAATTCAGTTTGCGTCTCTGCGTGTGGAACCGAATTACGACGCAAAACTGAACCTTCGTGTAATTTTACAATAACATTTCATTGTTTATAAAAAAAATCACATAAATGCAGATTCATGATAGTATTTACTTTATTTTGCTTTTACATTTAACTAAACACAAATGGTGCTGTGCAAATAATAATTCAGTAAATGCTTTGAATTTTACGGAAAATTAAAAACCTAGTCCTGCCTTGTTATATTTAAGAAAACTATATAGACTCAGTATGACCTAAGCTATTAGAAAAACAACCGAAAGTATTGGTTACTAGTGGAAGAGGTGGAAAGAAGGCATATTGTTAAATTTCAAGATTTCCTATACCGAGTTCCTTTACTTCGGAGATCAATCAATTTGCCATTTTAAGAATCACTTTTAATATTTTATTCCGCTGAGATGTTTTATATAGTGAAAAAATATATACATAATGAATGAAAAATTTCCACTGGTAACTACAAAACAAAAATAATTCTGTTTAGTGATAGTGCTGCCGCTTGTGGCGAGTAGCGTAATCTCTTATTTTCCGCTGTCAAAATTCCGCTATTTTATACAGCATCTGCGGTACTCCGATTATCTTTCCTACAGTTCATTATTGGTATCCAATTATTTCTAAGAAATCGACCTAGCAGAAATGGTTTTAATATTCTTTAAAATTGAATTGGTATGAGAATTCTAAACTTATAATTAGTCTCTAGAACCAAACTTTGTCAAAAGTTTGAGCAACATCTAGAAGTACCGTCAATAAGATTGGTTATCCTATGCACCTGATCTATTGTTGAGTGTTGGTTACGAAAACAAAACTACTGAGTTTGGATTAATTCATGAAATGTTTTTCAAAGATCTAGGGCATAATATGTTATAATGGAATTGACCTATTTATATACATTCATTTGAACAATTTTGAAGTAAATGCTAAAGCTCTGCTAAACCGAATTGGGTGGCTAAACCGGTTTGTGGTTTCAGGAACTAGGACAGAATAGATTCAAAGAAGAACAGATATTAGTTAATTAAAAGTCAACAGTTGTTATTCTGTTGTTTAGTTTTCAATCAATTTCATTAAGAATTGTTTGAGAAATCTGGGAATTACAGGATCATAAATCGAGAAATTTTTATTTTATTGTTTGTCAAATTCATTTAAATTATTTCGTATCCTTCTATAGATAAAGTTGGATCTTCTTAACGTATTCCATTACCATTGTTCCGAGAATCCGGGGATACCGGTTCCTTGATCGATCATCTAACTCGATGGATGCATGTTCGTAAAGCTTCGACTGTATGTTTATCCTTTTTCTGGAATTTGGTGGTGCTAAATATAACTTTGCGGTTTTGAGATGCATAATTAAATACAAGCGTTTAGGATAAGGTAATCATTTGACAGATTACTCTTCGCTAATCAAAATAATTTTGTACAAGAAACTTGGGCAGATTGTAATACGGAATATTGACACAAACAAGTATAGTGAGCCAATATGAG
Organism: Nephrotoma appendiculata; assembly: GCA_947310385.1. Lineage (NCBI taxonomy): Eukaryota > Metazoa > Arthropoda > Insecta > Diptera > Tipulidae > Nephrotoma > Nephrotoma appendiculata. The sequence continues at coordinate 108,859,854 of OX371225.1, forward strand.
TAGACCGTGAAGTCATAGATTAGTTAGAGATAACTCTATCTAAACGAATGTGAACGGTCTATTGAAAATTTTTAATTTTTATGCTTAATAAATTTTAGGGTGATTCGGTTTAAGCGGTTTATCAACCCGTAATCTACTAATTCTTCGAAAAAGATAAATAATAAAAAATAAGATATAATAATAATAAAATAAGATAAATAAACTCATTCATACAAATGTATATAATTACGAAATATATACTAATGTAACTACTTAATAAAATATATCAAAGGTTTTTGGTTACGTCGGTTTTCTCTTATTAGTTTATCTTGTATAACATTAAGTTGAATTATTTCCTGTTCGTTGATAAATTTTTTGGTTCTAAGTAACGTAACAATTTACCGCAGCACTCTATCGCTTCACTCATAATAAACTTTTCTCCCAGTATGTAGGCCTCTGAATCAGTAGAGTCATTATCCGTATCTATTTCTACAGTTAATGGTAAATTACAACGTCAATTATTTCTTGATCAGTGCGATTTGCATGCACTGGTACATTGTCATCACAATTAATCAAATTGACTACATCTTCCCGAGTGCAAGTTTCATCTATAGTACATGCAACACTAACTAAATCGTAAATTGACTCTTCGGCTTCTAATGCTTCGGAATTGTCTACTTCTTCTCCCGCTTTTTTCAAATCCGGCCAAATATTGTACCAGTTTTTTGCAATATTGAATTCACTGCATTCCAAGCTCGAGAAACACTCCAAATAAAATCTTTAATGTTAAAAATTTTCGAAAAGCGAAAATGCCCTCATCGCTAGTACCCATACCGGTAATTTTGCGCATCATTTCTTTCCAATAATGGCATTTTAAATTTTAAACTCCGAATCACACCCTGATCCATAGGTTGTATCAATGTAGTACAATTTGGTGGTAGGTACATTACATGTGCATTGTCCTTTCTTAGCCTATTTTAATCAGGATGAGCCGGGCAATTATCAAGTAATAAAATTATTTTGGAATTTCTCGGAAGACCAACTTTTTCACAATGCGCACGAGCTTCCGGAACGAAGTGGTTTTCAAACCAATCGATGGTCAGGTCTTGTATATTCCAGGCTCTTTTGTTTGCTTTATATACAATTGGAAGCTGACTAATTCGTTTCAGTGCTCGTCGTTTGGCACTTTTGCCTATAACCAACACTTTACATTTATGCGTGCCAGCTGCATTTGAGCACACTAGTGCTGTTAGCCTTTTTTGGATACTTTTATTCCTGAAGTTCTCGCATCGTCAGATGTTACCAAGGTATTACGCGGAAGGCATTTTCAAAAAATGCCTGTTTCATCGGCATTATAAATTTGTTCCATGTTTCTATGAATAAAGTAGCAGCATTGCCATCCGCCGACAGCTGTTCTCCAACAATATGAGGTGCCGAATACCATGCCTTTTTTAAATTTTTGTAGTGATTAGTCCGGCCGATTAGTAATGGGCCGGAAATTGGAACTCCATCGGAGCGACACTGTATAAACCACATTTCAAATTCTGTGTCCAATGTAGGATTTTCTACTGTCCGAAGCATTTTTCGCTCAGTCATACCTTTTAAAGTCATACTTTCCGCGAAAACCTTAAAAATTGTCTCTTTAATTTTTTTTAAATCATAGATTGTTGTTAGGCCAACGCCGTATTTTTCCTTAAGTATATTTACGCTTCTACCGCTCTCCACATCTTTAATAATGTCGACATTATCTTTAATACTTAATACAATACTTTTCGTTGTCTTTTTACAGTTTTATTTTTTGGAGGTGCCACTATTAGCTGGAGCATAACTATTGAACTCGACGTTCATTTTCGACGGCTATCGTTTTCCTATAGCACTAACCAAGCGTATAGCACTAACCCAAGCGTGGGAACAAAAGAGAAACGAATAGTAAAAATTTCATACATTTTTCTTTTTTCTTCTTTTGTCTGCTATAGGAAAACGATAGCGTTCGAAAATGAACGTGAATTCAATTTTAAGTATTAAAAAAATCTAATTAACTTGTTAATAAAATCATTAGAATATCAGAAAAGAACCTAATATGTACTTAATTGTTGAATTTTAGAAATTTTAATTTTATTTAGAAAAATTATTAAAGAAAATATGTACTTATCAGAAGTTGTATACAATTGTACAGTAAATAAAAACCACAAACTTATTAACAAAATTATAAAACAAACTAACGTCCATTCAGTTTGGTGGTTTACGTGAATTTAGAATACGTATTATGTAAAGCCAATTTTACACTAGCGAATTAAAAGAGAAAATGAAAGAATACGAAAAAAACGGTTTTCCGTATAATAGAGTTTTTTCCTGATAAAATAAATTGATTTTATAGAACCAAAATTGCGGGTATTAGATATTCCGGTTAGTAGAATTCCGGGTAAAAGAGGTTCCACTGTAATTTGATTAACAAGCCCTTACACAAATAGTCGACATTAAAACGGTAAAATTTAATTAAAATGCGATATAATAATCGCCTATCTATTATAGGTGTTGTGCACCGCCGGAAATTAAATATGTTTTATGCAAAACACCTATTTCCTTCTATAAAAAAAAATTAGCAATTCGTTTCATATAAAATAATGTATAGCTTCTCTGTAAAATGTAAATAATCTCGTCATTATTTATTAATTTATTATACATATTTAAATTTTAATATTGTAATTTTTTTTTTGTTTTATAGTAAATATAATCTAAAACATATCCTTAATAAATTCCGTTTAATTATTGTAATACAATTGCGAGAGCATAGATTTATACATATTGACATCTATTTATGTTAAATTATTCTTATTTTTAAATAAATTAATTTAAATATAAAATTAAATATTTAGTTTTGTTGAATAAACATCTTTTTTTTATAGTTCGCTAAGCTAATGATTAATTTAAATAATAAAACAATGAACACTTTACTTCATGATGGTATTGTTTAGTAAATAGGATCTCTTTAGCTAATCTTAAGACATTTTTATAGTCAAATTAAGTTATTATTTAAAAGGCAACGGTATTATTTTCCAGCCCTTTAACACAATATCCAAGACTATCAGTAAAGTCAGCATTGATTTCAAATAGTAAATTGGAAAACCTTCATAAATAAACTTCCTACCTCATACCATAAAACTTCATACCTATAGTAAACCGCAGCAAAATAATACCCACCAAGAATAATTTCGAAGGCTAAATGCTTCATAAAATTTTATGAAAATCCAAATTAATAGCGGATCCTTCTTATTTACCTGCAAAAATTTGTAGAAGAAAACAATTTTCTAAATGTAAATGCCCCAGTATACGCTAAAAACAAAATATTTTTGATTGTATGCGGCTATTTACAGAAAATGAGTTAAGCAGTTTAAATTTTTAGGTTTACATAGGATGAAATATCTGTTTTCGGTTGTCTCTGGTTCAAGTATCGAAAACAAATTATTTGCTGATAGAAATGAAGTAGATATATCACAATTTTTTAATCTAGCAGGCTTGAAAATGATATAAAAGATGAAATAGTGTTTCATTTTATTCTAGAGAAGCGCGACAATTTGGTTTAGTAATGGTATTATGACACTGGCTTAAAAAAGTGCAATAAAAAAATTAAACCGTGACTAGGGCAGAACAACAAAACAGAAAGAGTCAACACATTTTTTTCAAATGTCATGTACATTTTGTTGGTAAACAAATTTGATGTACCAATAACAATATTAAAAATTGCTTGAAACCGTTATCAAATCACTTCAAATAGTTTTACAATAAAATAAATATTTTTATTCAATTCACTTAAAAATATTCGTTTTGAATGTAATTTACAAAAAAAAACTTATAGAGATATCAATTTTGATATATAATTTCTGATATATTGTATGCACTTCTGCTTATTAATATTTTGAATACAATTATACACAGTGATGCCTGATCAAATTTTTAAATTTCTCTACAAAAAAAACCCTACTACTTTTCCCTACAAAAACTTTTGGCATCAAATTGTGACCCTCCTCAGTTAAACAGCCTGTTTCGGTCATTGGATTTTTTGTGCTACCGTAAAATTCAAGCTGTCGCCTTTTAATCTTCAAATTTGCAAGAAGCGTATCAAACAGCAGCAGTATCTATACATGTTGCAGTACAGAAGAGCAGTCGTAGTTATCGTCATATAGATTTGGTAGTTCCAGAAGTTAAAATAAAACAAAAATATTAAATGAGGATGTTAAATCATCTACATGTACATACAGGGTTATCCAATTCGAGGTTGATAAAGTAGAAATCTGTATACCGACATCTGTCAAAGATAAACGTCAAGTACGCTGTCATTTATTTAGATGACATTCTTCCATTTAAGAATATGGAGCATTTAACAATCGACCAACGCGTTAAAATTATTAAATCTGCTGATGCTGATTTTTCGAACAAAATTTTCTTCAGTGATGAAGCTCATTTTTCGCTTGGTGGATACGTTAATAAGCAAAATTGTAGAATTTGGGGCTCAGAAAATCCACAATTGATTGTAGAGAAGCCATTACACCCGGAAAAAGTCACTGTTTGGTGCGCATTGTGGTCTGGTGGTGTGATTGGGCCGTATTTTTTTGAGAACAACCATGGACGAACCGTTACCGTCAATTCTGAGCGCTATGGCCGCATGTTAACCGATTATTTTTTTACGAAAATCGAAGATTATGATCTTGACGATATGTGGTTCCAGCAGGATGGAGCAACCAGTCACGTAACACGAGCAAATCGAGATCTTTTGCAAGAGAAATTTCCTGGACGTTTGATTTCGCGATTGGCTGATGTCAATTGGCCTCCAAGATCCTGTGATTTAACGCCTTTGGATTTCTTTTTGTGGGGCTACGCGAAAGATCGTGTTTACGCAAACAATCCTCAAACTCTTGACGAATTGAAAACTAATATTCGTAAGGTAATGGCCGAGATACCGCCCGAAATGTGCCGAAAAGTCATTGAAAATTACCTCAAAAGAATCAAGGCCTGTAAGAAGTCCCGTGGAGGACATTTGAATGATATCTTGTTTAACTAAAAATGGCAAGGATCAATCTGTAAAATGAAATAAAAATTACAATACATTCCGAATATTTTGTGTGTTTTTTTTAAGTTTACTTTATCAAGCTTGAATTGGATAACCCTTTATTTCATTGAACATAAAATTATATTTCTTTAACATAAATAAATGTCACAAATTCGACCAAAGTGGTTTGTTAACAGGCTCAAAAATAATAATAAAAATTTACCAAAATTATTACGAATTCATTGACGAAGGATCAAAGATGAATAAGTATTACAAGAACGTTAAGCGTATAAATCTTTTGAATTCATTCTCTTAAAATGATTTTCTTTGCATTTTTAAATGTTACACACGTGCCCAAACTGTTAAAAGTGAAGAACGAATAGTGCATATTGCATTTAAAACATTATTGCAAAGTTTATTTCGTTTTTTGATTTAACGTCGGACACAATCGAAAAAATCCGTTCTGCATCAGCATTAGCGATAACAGATGTAAAGCGATAACAGATGTAAAGCCAGTTTTGATAGTACTGGAAAAATAATTTTATCATTAAAATTGTTCAATTTTGAAATCCGCCTCCTGGATTGATCATCATTTTCTTTACAATAAACCGATTTTTTGCTTTTCAGCTTTTTTTTTTAAATCAAACAATTCGATTAGATTCTGTGAGCCATCTAAGCCCAAGGCTGCCATCGGGTCTAAAAACATCATGTCTTTAAATATAGACTCCAATTGGTTTGGTAGCCCGTTTTGAATTTCTTGTATATCGCGACTATGTAAAATTATAAACAATCCAGCCTTATCCTATCTGCTGCAGCCTTAAGAATGGTTTTTAACATTTCCATGCATTCTGGGCCAAGGTAAATTGATTTTCTCGGAAGAAAAATATGTGGCGAATTAACATTTACGTTGGTTTTTAATTGAATAGGCTTAATAAAATGTTGACTCAGATACTTAAAAAAATTTACGAATTTAGAATGAAGCTGACTTATTAGCGGTTTCATTGATTGAAACATAGCATTAAGGCAATTAAAAAACTCTAGTTCGTATTTAAGAAAAAACAGGTATGCTTTCATACACGCGTTGTGTAGTTCTTGCAAAATTGCACGGTCCAATTATCAAGAAAACGTTCTACGCATTTTTGATGCGATAGCCAACGAGTGTTTGCAATTTTGAGGATTTTTTTTCCTCCCCTAAAAGCTCCTAAATTTCTTGGAGTTGGCTATAACGTTTAACATTACCGAAAACATAAACCCCTATTTGTCTTAAAAGGTCTTCAGAAACTCGATGTAAAGCAAGACAAGCTTTGGTTGCGATTATTATTGCGCTGTAACATAAATTTAATAATAATTATATTTGGAATGTCTTCACGTAATCGGGACACAAAGGAGTTCTTTGCGCCCACCATAACATAGCTCCATCGCTACAAAATCCGATAGTATTTTTGAAAGGAATGCCTACAGAAATTGATTATCACATTTTTAAAACTGTATATAGCGCAGCAGCAGTGCAATCGAAACCAAAAGGTATTAAATCGTGTAACCTAACATTAATTTTCATATTTTTCGGACTTATAAAACGCCCCAATACACAAACCGACTAGCTCGTGTCAATGTCAGGACTGTCGTCAATTAATACTAAAAATTGGGTGACTTTCAAAGTTTCAACTAACTCACGTAGGTCTTCGTGAGCCAATATATTTTTAATAATCCCAACACATTTAGTGCGTCTCAATTTAGAATCCTTAATCTGGTGCGATTTCCTTTAATAAGGGTAGTAGATGATCGACAATTTGAACTGCCACATTATGTTCCGCAAAAACATACTTAAACGAATTTCAAAATTACTTACCTTGTCGACTGATTGCTACTTGAAAAATGATTCCACCTTTCGTGTATTCTCAAGTTTTTCTATATTCTGAATATTTTTTTCGTTGCCGAATGTTTCTCTAGATCCGATTTTCCACAGCTCAAATCTCTGTTACATCGAGCACAGCGGCAGCGAAATTCATCGTCTGAAAATTTTTCCAGCCAACCTTCAAATTTTACTATATGTACACTTGAACCTCGATTATCCGGGATGAGTGGGACTTCCCGGATAATCAAAAATTCCGGTTAATCGAATGTTTTTTATTAGAACTAAAAAAAATCCCGGTTAATCAGATGAAATTTACATTAATCAAGAAAATAAAAAATCCCGGATGATCCCGAATATTCGAGGTTCACGGATAATCGGATCCCGGATAATCGAGAATCAAGTGTATTTTACTCGTTTGTTAATTATAAGATGACGACGAGTTCATTTTGATAATTTATACTATTTTACTCTCTCTATACATATTATTTTTCTCACTTCATTTGGATTTTTCAGACGCTGAAAAATAGCCAGTGCCATAATGCCATAATTAACGCACTTAAAAAACTACTTTAGTTTTTTTTTGTGGTATGGCGATTTTTTTGTTTTGTTTTTATAGTGTTACGATCTCGCCGATGGTTTGGCGTGGTTTGGTGACTTGGGCAGGACATTGATTCAACGTAGCTTTTCAATCAGGGATTGGAAGTTTGTGCCTTGAATGCAATCAGTTAGTCTTGAATTAAACTTTGGAATCTTAACATAAGACGCGGTATGGGATTTTAAAAAATGTGAAGACTGCGATTGATTTAGTAGTGTTGATCGTGAAATTAATGATATGATGTGATTAAAAATAATTGTGAATCGTGTACAGTAAATTAATAAATAATTGTGGACATTGCTATTGTAATATTTTAGTATTATCCACCAATAGCGGGAAAATTATTGTGGGAATATTTTTCGTATATTCCAGTTTTCGGAATATTCCAGTAACGGGAAATTCCAGTAATCGTGAAAATTACGAGAATTATTGTTATAAACTAACAAATTTTATAACGTTATTCACGCACCGAGTGAGACTAAAGGCATTACGTAATTATGTTCCTTCAAACACATCCAAGTAAATTTTTGTAGAAAGAAAATGCGTAAAAGAATTTAATAAACTAACGGTGCAAAGAAATATTTTATGTCATTTAATTTGTGAAATTTTCTCTTTGTACAATAACATATTAAATATAGCAATCTCGAATTCTGTTAGATTATATCGACCCAACTGTTATAAAAAAAGTGATTGTGTGAAACTTTTTTTTTCTGACAGCAACCATAATTTTGTCGATATTCTATATATATTTAGTTCAATTTAACTGGTTTATCTACTTTATATCTTTGTTAACTAAAATCATAAACATAATATTATTTTTATCTCAAAATCACACTATAAATTTATGCATATTAAAATATCGCCCGATACAACCTATTCACACCTGCACTGCTACACGTAGCTATATACAAATTTTCCCACCCCTTTTGTTGTACCACACATAAAAAATATTTTCCTCAAACCATATTTTATGTATAATGTACATATATGTGTTTACATAATTATAATCTTGATCGAATTTATTTTTGTTCTAATTTAATCGATAGTAAAATTCTCATGATTAGTATTTAATTATCTTGCTATAAATATATTTATAGAGCTGTTATGTGAGGCTGATAAAAATCGATTTTTGATATAATGAATTTTATATATAGTACGTATCCTCACATGTTGCTCAAACTTGATACAAGAAAAATCCTTAAAATTTAAATAAAATTGTATCTATAATTCTGTATTTATATAAATTTGTTTTGAAACCACAACGAAACCTCAAAGACAAAAAGAGGTACATCAAGAACCACAAGCTTAATTTTATTTTCTTTTTAACATTATCTACAATTTTCATTTCTATTTTCTTTTTCTGCTCTTGTGCTTGTAAGGTTGTTTCTCGTTTGTTTAAATTAGAATTTGTTACTTTACCTAACAAATCAGTAAACGATGCAACAAAATCTGTAAATGTTAATAATTACCACATACAAAACCTCATTCCAACAACATCCACCACACTTACCACACTTACCACATTTTCCAGTATAACCATTCGAATGGAATAATATAATCAACTATCATTATTTCAACTATCTTTCCAGATGAATTCACGTGATGATCCAGATAAAACGTATAAAGTACCATTACCCGATAATAATTATGCAACGGTATATTTACGTGATGCGATGTCGGTAGAAGAATTTTTAGCGAGTGCATGCGCTCGAAAAAATTTAAATCCAATGGAACATTTTGTTAGGGTTAAAAAGCGACGGGATATGGAGGATCATAATTATTTTGTACCACATCGAAATGATTTAATTGAAACTTATGTAAGTACTTTTATTATAGAAAACATAAAATATTCTGTTTAATTGTAATAATTATTATAAAAAGCTTTTTGGTTAAGTGCAAATTAAAATTTTTGGATTTTGTTTGGTTATAGTGAAAAATGGAAAGTCGACATTATTTTTTATTTGAAAATATGTAATACAATACGATCTAACAAATCACTGTAAACTTTATTAACGATAGCCTGCACCGCGGCTTTGCTTGGCGGCACGTATTCGAAAATTTGATGAATCAAACATGCGAACCAATACGATAAACAGCCAGGTATGAGAACACAACGCCTTCTCGTGCAGTTGGTTTCTAATACCCAATTTAAAGCAAATGTACTCTAAATCATGCTGAATTAGGGCTTTCAATATCAATTTAATAACTTTGTAGCTGTCAGTATCCAAACAAGTGTTAGCCATTGCTAATATGTCACATTCAAATGGTTCGGGTAGTACCTCCAAAAATGCAACTTAAATTTTGAACAACAATAAATTCGTTTTTTCTAAACCCCTGAAAATTATTGGCTACGTAGTTCATGCCTTCAAATTACCTCGACCTTGCTATGCCTTTAGCAGCAATTCACCATTGCCAGTGAATCTGACAGTGCTTCTTTTGACATGAACATGGAGGAAACTGGCCTATTACAAATAGAAGCAACAACCTCAATAAACAGCTAATTTGCTACTATACCACCGGATAATGTGGGTGGTACACATTAATCACAGCAACTGCAGAAGATGATCAGTCCGAACACAAGGTTGATGATTTCAACAGCACATTGTTTACAGTAATTGATGTAGATGCAACGGATGCGGCACTAGGCTTATTTGAAGACACTTTCGATTAGGGATAATGTAGATCTATGTATAGTAGCATATTATTATAGAAGTGGTCGTGAGTGATGCCCCTGTGTTAGTGACAGTTTAACGGTAGATGACCACATTTTGTGCACATTTAATGAAATTTAATTTTAATTTCTTCTGAGCTTTGCGCTCTTTAAAAATCATCGAACAGAAGGAACGATTGGCCATAATATATCTGCACTCATCACAAAAGAAAATTATGACTGCATAAATATGTTGGCTTCCAAAACATTAAGAAAGGTTACGGCAAATTTCCAATAGAAACCTGACAGTCGAACAATTTTATTTGAGCAGTAATATTTTTAAATCATTCAGTGAAGCGGTTAAAAGACAAACGGTCCCTGTTCATTGAATTATGAACATTATTAATATATTGAAAAACTTCAGTATTTTATGAAAATATAAATAAAAACAAAATTTTTTTTTAAATGTTTTAATTCTTTAAAATTAAATAATTTTGAGTATATATAAATTGGAAAACAATTAAAATTTGGTTAATATATTGCGTATTTGATTACTATTTCTCCATATTTTTTTCAAGATTTTTTTATGGTGGACACTGTAGGATTGGGGATTTTATATACTTTGAACTTAAGTAAGGCCCAACAAATTTCGACAGTATTTAAATTCGGAGAATTGCCAGGCCAAGAGAGGACGTCAATATTTTGGTTAAGGAGGACATTCTATTATAATTTTGCGATATGACAAGAAGCTCCATCTTGCATAAAAGTGTAAGAGTATTGACCTTGAGGTAGCGACCCAATGTAAGGAAGTAGGACGTCTGTTAACATCTTTTTATTTTGTTCTTTTCTCATGGTTTCCTCTACGAAGTATATTGGACCACGTCCATCTCCACTAATGGAGCTCCATAACATTACCGATGGTGGATGTTTTGTGTTTCTTACTACGCAGTTCACCGTAAACCTCCCTCCGGATCTCTTTCTGACGAACAGAGCCGATTCGATAACGGCCTCTAGCATGCATTCGTCACTAAATAAAACCTATAAATTTAAAAAAACTCTTTCATTTCGGATTTTTTTTTATATAATTTTTGAAAATGTATAATGAATGCTTAAAAATTCGATTTATCTTCTTCTAGTCGTCTATTGAACAGTGCTTATGAAACTTAGTCCAAATAAAACGCATTTTTCAGAGATTCTGGTTTCTTTGCTGGACGCCTGCATGTCAAATTATTTTCATATAACCTTCGTCGCAATGTCATCGCTGATATCTTTATCCCTTCTTCACGGAGGTGCTTTTGTAGCTCGCTCGTCGTTGTTCCGCGCTTTTCTAAGGCCAATTGAATAATTTTCCGGTCTGTTCTGGGCGTTGACCTCTTGATCTCCTCACAGTGTCTCTTCTTGGTTTCATAAAATGTACCCCCAGATTGAAGAATCTTTACCAAATTACTTACTGATGGGCAAGAAACTTTTTCCATTTTTGCGATCTCGCGGTACACACACACACACACACACACACACACACACACACACACACACACACACACACACTTAAACACAAGTTTTTTAACTAAATGATAAAAAATTATTTAACGTAGATTATTTCTTAATTTAGCTCAATCACAAAATTTCTAGAAACACCTTGTCAAATCGCGCGTCATTAATTTTTAAAATATCGTAAAACAATCTTAAAGCAATAACAGACGTAATCCAAATGCATTCGATTACTTTGAAATATTTTAAAATATAAAGCAATAACAGAAATTTGGAATTTCCAAAATATTAATAGTATCCATAATTCAATGAACAGGGACTGTAGTTCATTTCAGTTCCACTAACACCCCAATTCAGACGTAACAATCAATCACTGACAGAAAACTGGCCTTCGCTAAGCCCAATTGTCTTTGTTTTGTGTTGTTTTGGATCGTCTTAATTAAGACTTTTTCGGTATTCTGCTCGATGTCATAGCTGTCACTAGATAGTAATAAAAGAATGTCTTTCGTAAGACCTATAAATTTGATGAAGAATTTATTGATTGTACAAATAAAATTTATTTGAATATTAAATTGCACTTTTTATATTTATATTATAAATTGTTAGCACCTCAAAATATAAATATGTTAATGTTTTGCATAATTTCCTCGCAAAAAATATTATTTCTGTTATTTGTCTTATAGGTTTTAATAATTACTTTAATTATAGAAAATATAAATCCATAATTATGTAATTATTTATGAATTGCGTAATTTTTTCTAAAAAAAAATCACAACATTTTATTTGGCAGGTCTCCAATAAGCATCGGAGAGTTTTCAAAACACAATGTCTTCACAAAACTGTCCTAATTAAAACAGTCTTACAAGTCTTAACGTCAGAATTATCGTCAGAATTGGGGTGTAAATTTCACTAGGTCGCTATATTTTCTAATTATTTTTTTAAAACTGACTGCAATATAAAATCGAAATAAAAATATATTTATGATTACCTAGCAGGGTGTCAATTCGCGTTCCATGAAATAATGAAAATGAAAATTTTTTTTCATTTGCAATCTAGTAGTTTGAATTATTTGCACGTATTTTAAATTCCACTGTGTGAAATTATAATTTCTTATGGGCAATTCAAACCTACTCGATTGTAAATGAAAAAAACTTTTCATTTTCATTATTTCATGGAACGCGAATTGACTCCCAGGTCTTGCTGTGCGCATTTTAAGCAAGCCTAAAAGCTAATTATTTACTTGAATTAACAAAACATCACGAAACAGTTGTTTTTCGATATAAAATTCATGTACAAAACCCCAGTTTCCAGAGTAGTTGTGGAAAAAATCAGCTTTCACTACTTTGCTGCAAATTCTTTTTTCGTGTGTATTCCAGAAATACACTAGAATTTCATGAAAAATATAATTTGAAACTGGCACGTGCAACGATATTATTGCAAACACAGTAAATTTAATAATAAATACGCGTGTTTGCGTAAAACTTTGTTTGCTCTTGGGGAACAATAAACAACAACATTTTCATTTGTGTGGCAAAACTAAAATCAAATATATACCCATACATATACATACATATTACATTGTAAACAATGAATTGAACATTGAATTTTACATTATAAACATTGTAAAATGCGCATCCTAAAATTCTGGAAATTGACTTTTCTTCAGTTTCTGTTTGTCGACGTCTAATGAGACGTTCTGGCTCATAATGCATTTTGGGCCATAATGTAAAATAGAAGAAACAATACCACCATTCGTTACCCCAGGCGAGTAATAATTATGGTAAAACTGTACAAATATGTGTACTATGTCAATGAAAGTTTCAGCAGAAACGAAATATTTTAAATTAAGAGATGTAGGTGGGTGATTTTGAAATAGCCGCGAGTGTCGCAGTTTGAAATTAATAATTTACCCAATGAATTTTAACCTCATCTGGTGTTGTAACGAAACGTAAAATGTCTTTGATACAAAACCGGCATGGCATTGAAAACACAATACACATATAATTTGGTCTCCAAATGTATCACTGGGTGTGAATTCAACAAATTCCAAATTGAAATTCAAAAGGTGTTACCTATTTAACAATTAATAAATTGAGACGCTTTATTTGGATATCCATTTATTACCTTTAGATAAATAAGGAGCTACATTTTCTCCTTGAAAATATGTAATTCTACCGTGCAACGCGTGAAACAGTGAGTTATAAATTATCCACACACCATAAATTTATTAAAATGTTATTTCTTACTCAACTTCTTAATACACGAAAGCTACTTTTAATTACTTTTCCACTACACTTCGCATTTTAAGTTGATATTTTTATTATAAGCAATTTTTATCGTGGTTGTTGTTGGTATCTAAAAATACCACATTTAAATTTGTAAAATAAATAAATTTTGTTCAAACCGCAAAATTAATAAATTTCTTCCAAAAAAAATAAAAGGAGGATGTTAAACGAGCTTTTTCCATACTTCAGATTAAAACATAAACAGACAGAGACGAAATAAGCACATATATTTATAGATAAACATGGATCTATACGAGTATATAATATTTATTTATATACCCAAGAAAACATAAAATAAAGCCACAATAATTTTAAAAAAAATTCCGGAAAAGAAAAAAAAGATTTCCATCCTCCTAACCGATACATATTCTGATATACTCGTATATCATCCATCCATCCATCGTTTTATGTTACATAGCCATACATACATTATTATCTCTTTGGGTGTATGACGATAAATATTTTTCGTCATCTATATTTTGAGATAACGTTTTCATCGTTATCGTTCATAACAGGATACAGTTATAAACTATCACCTAAAGCATTTGTTGTTTGTATATTATGTACGACTATAATATACTCTCAACTACTATTATATCGTTATCATCACCATCATTTTATTTTAATATTATAATATGTATATGAATGTATGTATGTATGTACGAGTTTGTCATGCCACAGTATCAGCAGGAAAATAAAGTGAGCATTGCGGATGAAACATTTTCTATTTTTTTGTCCTAGATAATTTTGCGTCCCCAAAATATAGAATAAAGTAAGAATATAAACAAATGTGGAGAAGAAATTTCATTATATCAACATTAAAGTAAAGAGAGAAAAAATAAAAAATTTCCTCAGGCCTTATGCATTTTTTCTGTATAACATTTTCCATTTTTCTGCATTATCCCAACCCAAAGCCACACGCAATCGCAAAACGTCAAAAAGAGAATAAAAATCTTTAGTCTAAGTACATTAATTGTATAGCAATAATATATGCAATATTGAAATGTCTTACTTACTAGAAATGTCTTACTTTATGCCACACTTTGCAAAAGCAATGAATGGAATGGGTTAGTTTAAAGTATTATAAAACCAAATAAGGTTCCATGTTAATATTTAATTTTATAAACAATTACCACAATCGTCTCAAGTCCTTAAATTCAACTTAAACTTGTTTGATTAATTATCTCAATGGCTCTTTGAAATTAGTAGTATTAAAAAATCAAATATTTTAGTATCAATTTTCTCAATACACGGTGAAAACAAACTACATATATATTTGAAGTTTGTTGAAGAACATACGAAGAACTGGCTGCAAAATGAAATTATATTATAACAAGATGGCAAAATGAACAAAAAAGATCCTTCCGTGCTTTTTATGTCGATTCAAGGTTTTTTATTTTATTATTTTGCTTCTTCGAAAATTACGATGAACCCATAAACTTTGAAACATAAAATAAAATGTGAAACAACAACAGGAAATAAATGTTGGAAGCACAGCAGCAGCAATAGCATAGCAACAATAAAATACTCAATCCCATTTTTGTTACGATTTTCTGTTGTTCTATCTTATTTATTGTAAGGTGTTGTTCTTCGTTTCCCTATTTTTGTTAGTGTTTTTGGGTTGCACCGATACCCAAGAAGCAAAAATTGTATATGAATTATGTTCCCATTATTATTATCACTACTCTTACCGTTATTATTATTATTGCTACATCAAAACCTCTGCCGTATTCGTTTCCCTTTACTTTATTATATTCACTATATTATTGAAAGTCATATTTTATGTCAGCGAAACGCTTTTTTTGGCTCTGTTTTTACTACAAAACAGTTTAAGGAGATATTAGGGATTTAATAGTTGTTTTTCGATAAATTAGTGGATGTATACCAAAACATAAACACAAATCTTTACTTTATTTTTAAAACAAATCGGCTTTTAAAACATTCACAATATTTACAACTTTTTTAAGTCATTGAAAACAAAGAGGCCATTTACTCACAATCTTTCTACCACAAAAAGTAGCAAAATTCACTCCCCCCACTCATTTTTAAGCCCGGGGTACTTGTGTAAAGATACACAACCGTTACAAAAATGAGAACTCTCTTAAGTTTCTTTTTTGGTAGTTTGGTTTCGTACCGATAAAAAGTTGGTCTACTCATCAGGTTGTAACGACAAAACTGCAAAAATGCAACTTTTGCTATTTAAAACCTCTTAATTATATTAGTGTGGGCTTAGTACACGTACATAATGAGAATTTTCAGACGATTTTTGATTATGTGATATAATTCGCCAAATCGACAAGTTCTTGTGTTATACCATAGGTACAAAGCAAGAGCTGAATTTTTGCTGTTTGGTTATTGCAACCTGATGGATGAGTAGACCAACTTTTTATCAGTACGAAAACAAACTGCCAAGAAGAAACTTTAGAAAGTTCTAATTTTTGTAAGGGATGTGTATCCTTACACAAGTACTCTGAGGTTAAAAATGGGTGGGGATGAATGTTTCTGCTTTTTGTGGTAGATATATTGTGAGTAAATGGCTTCTTTGTTTTTAATGACTTAGTGCGTGTGTCAAACGAAAAAAATATCGCATAAAAAGTTAAATCTTTTAACTGTAGTAAAAAAAAAAAAAAACCACAATTTTTATTCGTTTTGCTGTGCCAATTGTAACTAGTTAAAAAATTAAATTTTTGACCGCTAATTATTTTTTTTATTTTTGTTTTGTTTTCTTTGCGAATGGTTCAACAAAATAATTAATAAATTCAATTTAACTGGATATAAAAATTAATAAAATGGATTCTAATTTTATAATTAAATATATGCCCATGATTATTAACTTAATTGTAATATATAAAAACTGTATGGCATCGGGATGCAGTTACCGAGTTATCGGCAATTTTTCTGGTGTGAGCCGTTACACTGTTAAAAATATTATATACAAAATGCTAGATTTTTTTGTTAACAAAATAAGCCACGTCGTCCTGATACCGAAGCAAAATGAATTTGGGGACATTGCAGAAAAGTTTTGTTCTCGGGCTAAAACAACCATATTTAAAAACGCAGTTGGAGCAATTGATGGATGCCATGTTAGGATAAAGTGTCTCGTGAGAAAACACGACGAATACATAAACTATAAAGGATTTTATTTTATAATTTTTCCAGCTATTGTTGATAGTAAAGGTATGTTTCGAAACTACTTTATTGGGTATCCTGGATCAGTACACGATACTCGTGTATTCCAAAACAGTTCTATATATATCGGTACGGTACATTTCCCTCAAAAAAAATTATTATTTATTAGGAGATGGAGGATAACCTTGTGCTGTGGTAACGCCCTACAAAAATCCTAATGACCTTAAAAAAAATTCAACGCGGCCCTTAACAATGCTAGGAACGTTGTCGTATGTTCTTTCGGCAAATTAAAACATCACTGGAGAAATATTTTTTTCAAAGGTTTAGAGCAAAATATTAAAAACTGCATAATAATAAAAACCTTTGCGTGTATTTTGCATAATATAGGATTGTTGGGGGACGACATAAATATGTTGAAATACTATGATGATGAATCTGAAGATAGTTGTGAATGGATTGATTCAAATAATGATTCGTCTGATGGCGTTATTTTCCGAAATGCCTTGTTACCTTGTGCCTTGTGATTCAAAATGGTCAGTAAACAACAAATGCAGATATTTAAAAATAAAAATTTCATATTTGTTACATATGTACATATTTCTTTTTTTTAGGTAGAATCATCTGATTCTGAAATTAAGAGACCGCTCACATCGATATCGGAGTATTCTTTCTGAACAATTTGTCCAAAAATGCTTAGTGCCGTGCTAATTTTTTCTCCTATTTCGCGCGTTTCTTTCATTAGCAAATCATCAATTTTTGTTTTTATTTTGTGATCGACTGTGTGTTGACTGACTACTTGATCGGTTCGATAAAGGGGTCGATTAAATTATTCGAAGAAGTTCCTGGGGTTGATGTCCGGTCATCTAGATTTTCAGTTTCTTCGTCGGATGAAAAAACAATCAGCTGCTTATTTACCCTCCCGTAGATGCTGCAACTTCGATCTGGAGGGTGAAAATTATCTTTCTCAGACGCATACTTATGTATTGCGCCAAAATGGGGCCAGCAATTAGGGGCGCCAGTATCACCCTCCGTTGCTTCATTGCCCATTCCGCTGCCGGATTGTTTTTGTGTGAGTGTCTGAAATAATATTTCCAAATTCCAAAATTTTCCAAATAGATTAAAATCAAATGTTTTACCTTATATTTTCGAATTAACGCTGGCCACTGCTGGCGACACAACGCTGGTGTTTTTAACATATTGTCACTGATTTTCCTACAAATAAAATAGAAATAAATGTTTATAACTTGTCACAATGCAATTAAAAATTAAAAATGTCTCCACCCGTCTCTTTGATTTGCGCTCTTGCCGGTGAACATCAAATCATACTCGATCCTCAAATTTAATAATTTAGTTTTCTCTTCCTCATTCCCTAAAATTTATTTAAACAAAACAAATTAGTTATAAATATGTATATAAAACCGACATAATTTAATAAAATTCCCACTTACATTTGTTGTACGCATTTTCCGGCTTTTCCCTGTGTGGTATGTTATGTATGTATATGTAAACTAAACACAATCGCAACTGTCACGTTAAAATAAAAGTTTTAACTGGTCTCGGACCAGTTAAAAATTTTATGGTGAATAAAAACTCAAAATTTTAACTTTTTAACTTTTTATGCGGTATTTTTTTCGTTTGACACACGCGAAAAATCGTAAACATTATGAATGTCATTAGAAATAATATTTTGTCTAAAAATCCGAAATTTTTTTAAATAAATAAATTAATACAGACGAATTAAAAACTTCTTAACAAATCTTTACATTACTTACGTATATCGAAAAACACAAGATAATCGAATACTTTTTTAATGATTACCCAATTACGGTTGGAATTAATATTAAAGCTTAAATCTGTATATCAAATAAACATATAATTCAAGTTATAAGCGAGAATAATAAAATGTGGGGAAACGTTTTCCAGTTCATACATCCCCATATCGAGTGTAAATATCAACGAGTATCTATATGAATAAGTAAATTAGATTTATTTAAAATATGATCGATTAATGGTTAGCAATTAGTATAAAATCAGATCATTAAGAAGACTAATTTATTAGCGTTTTCCATCGAGAACGAAAGCTTTTCCATTTTCAATCTACTAATTGTTGTCTATTTCCTCTACTATTACTACTTCGTCTGTCAGATTTAGAAAATTTTTTAAGTATAAGTTTGTCGTACTGAGAGAACATCAGCCACGTTTTTTCGGCCCCATTCGTATTTGTTGATGCTGTAGATATTGGATGGAAGTATTTAGTTAGGTTTCTGGTATTGACAAAACAATCTTTCGAGTTTTCACTTTCTATTTGGAAACTGATGGTTCAGATACATGACCTAAAATATTCGCGCTTCTTGTGTTAGAATTTTATTTTGGCTTTACTGGCGCGGAGATATTCTGTTGAGGATCTACTAGTGGCACGAGTAAACCAATTTTACTAGCAGCATCGGTTTATTTTCGTCGATTTGGCAGTACTGAAGATAGATTTTGAGGCTCCAAGTCATACCTAAAACATGTTTTAATAACGAACTGCTTGTTACAAGATAGACGCCTGTCTAAGCCGCCCTTCCTATAATCTGGGAAACAGACGTTGGTTACAACAATGACACAGGATAGGCTAGATGGTTTGGCATCAATTTCAGATAAGCGGAATATTGCACAAACGTAGCATTATAAATTAAGTAAACCGATTTACTGCTGGGCTTAAACAACATTTAAATTACTTGATTTTCTGTATTTTTATTTATGTTTGAAAGTTTTGGGGGTTTTGTAGGTCGGGAAGGTATGATTGGGATGCGGCGCCAAAAACGGTAAGTAGCTTACAACGGAAAATGGCTTGGATCGGCACTGCATACATGCATATAAACATTTCTACAACTTTTAATTATTATTGTTTACAAACAAAAAATATTACTAAATTAATGTGTAAAACAAGTAAAAAAAATAAAGTTAGGTACCAAAAGTATTAAATCTATTAGGTCTGCAGTGCCGTTGTTTTGTTTGAAAAAGTGTGTTTCTATAATCCTGGGATCCTCTAACATTACCATTTTCGATATTTTATCGTACTTTAACTTCTGTTTCGATTATCAATTATTTCTTCCCTATTGCTATCTCAACCTACTAGAATATAACTGAGCAATATCTATTTCACTAATTTCGTTTTAGGATCGAAAATAAATTATTTGGTAAAAGAAATGGAGTAGAAACACCGCACAATGTTTCAATTTAGCAGGCAGGTACATGATATAAAAATTGAAACAGAGGCAAATTTTATTCTGCGGAAACGAGACAGGGTTTATTTTTTAATTTAACCTGAGCAAGCGGTGCGCTGTAAAAAATAATCTGTGTTTTTTTATTCAACCAGAGTAAGTTTACTCTGCACACTGTGTTTTTATTTGCGAACTGTGCTTACACCGCGCATACTCGGTTCTTCAAATTTTACTCTGAAATGAGTGTAATGCCATAGACAGACTACTGGTTTCGTAATTATAATGGGCCTATTTTTTTATTAAATCCCAGCATGCAGGCTTGCCCTGGGTATTATACACCGAGCACAGGTTGTGCAGTGCCAAACGGTCCAGTGTGCATAGAGTAATAATTTGTTTTTTACTTTGCATAATCTACGTACACTGGCATTCTGCTCAGAGTAAAATTTAAAGAACTGAGTAGCACAGTTCACAAATAAAAACACATTGTGCAGAGTAAAATTACTCAGGTTGAATAAAGAAACACAGAGTATTTTTTGACAGCGCACTGCTTGCTCAGGTTGAATTAAAAAATAGGCCCAATTACGAGATTATGATTTTTTAAATGAAAACTCAAGACACACTTCAATTTCTTTTGTCTTCTCGTTTAGTTTTACACAGCAATGGAGTAGGCATTGGCAAAAATGTCAGGATTGATATTTAATTAACTTTTAAATTGTCATAAATGACTTTTCTATTGACAGAACAGAAAAAAATTTGTTCCCGCCAACCAAATATCTCAATGACAAATACAAAGCTCAAAGGAAACTAGATTTGCTTGATAAACTATTAGTGTAAGAAATACCCATTTTTGATGCATTCGGCGTTGTGAGCACTAAAATGCATTGAAATGAGAAAAAAAATCTCATTTCGAAACTGAGTTCAAGTTTAGTTTGAAACTATTGTTAAACATGACACACTAGTACGAAATCATGATTTCGAGTTAATCATAATTACGAAACTAATAGTGTGTCTATGACATAAGTGTACGAAGAGTATGCAAAGTAAAAAAACTAATTATTATTCTATGCACACTGGATCATTTGGCACTGCACAACCTGTGCTCGGTGTATAATACCCAGGGCAAGCCTGCATGCTGGGGTTTAATAAAAAAATAGGCCCATTACACATTATTCAGAGTAACATTTGAAGAACCGAGTATGCGCGGTGTAAGCACAGTTCGCAAATAAACACACAGTGTGCAGAGTAAAATTACTCAGGTTGAATAAAAAAACACAGAGTATTTTTAACAGCGCACTGCTTGCTCAGGTTGAATTAAAAAATAGTCATATAAACTTCGATAAATTATCGAAAAGGATGATGTTACACTGATTCAATTTAGGTTTATTTTGTGTGAAGTTTGTATAATTAAAGAAGAAAAGACACAGTACAAAAAACGTACATTTCAGAATACGGTAAAAACTGATTTTCATCATTCCGAATGACACTAATGTTTACGAAAAGAATATTTCTATAATTTTATTCAATAGAAGGTGTATGAGTTTGTGATATTGATGTATATATACAAGTGTGTAATTTAAAACAATAGGTTTACTACTATTTCTTGCAAGAATGAGTAATTAACTTTCTATTGTTAAATGTGCAGTTTTAAGCTATAATTCCAAACAAGACGGAGCTTTAAATATTCGGCCACTTAAAACACACATTATATTTCCATCTTTCCATCAAGTTGTAAAATTACGTTCGTGAATAATAAGAGAACATTAGTATGTACTCAGCATTTTAAAAATCACTTTTTTTTAACAAAAATTGAAGAAAACTGCTGTTCTTACGTTACGTTGTATTTACAAGCTTCGCTAAGTAAGCAAAATATTTCCGACTACAGTCAAAATTTACCGTATTTAGAACCTGAATTTAGAATTGAAAATCAAAACACGTTACAACCAACTGCAATCGAGGTCATGATGTGCAACCTACACTTGAAACATATTCAAAATAAATTCGAAGCCAAGAATTTTAAATTAACCAAACTTATTAAACACTTAAAACAAAACAATAACAATTTAAAAATTGTGCAATTTTGAAATCTAAAAGTGAGGTTACGTTAAAAGAGTTAATTGAAAAAGAACAAAAAACTGAGCATGCAAAACCATTTTCGTTAATACATTTTGCCACACAAAAGTAAAATTAGAAATGGCTTGAAGAATTTAAAGATTTGCAACTTGTAGGTAATGTCTGTTTTTTTATGGTTCGAGAAATAACAGAAAATTGGAAAAGTGTGTTAAACTTTTATGTTTCCGATTATTCTATGATATCAGACTGGCTAAGTAGATTAATTCAACAAAATTTGGATGTATGTATTTATATCTTTAGGGTTGACCATACAAGTAATCGTATGTGAGCAAGGTTCAAATAATTGAACAGCATTTAAAAATATGACAGCTACCAGTAATTGCGATTTTTGATTATACGAGATCTTTTATTTCACCTAACTTCGATGTTACGAAAGGTTTTTCAAATGTTTAGTGGGTTTATAATTCGCTAAGTTAATGTGTTTAAATTAATTGTATTTACGAACATAGTGTTCGAAATTTTTTTATATACATAGTCTAATGAAGAGACCGAATATTTTTAGAATTATTCTCATTAGTTTTAAGCTGAATGTTTATTGAGTGCGCGTTTATACATAGTTTGTTCCCCTCCGAAATAATTCAATAGTATTAAGGTTCAAACAGAATGTATCCGTTCCGTCACCTCCGTATTATGAGAACTGTCAATTTATAAGAAAAAACCAAAATGTGAACACAATGAACGGAGGAAGAAAACGGAGCGGACACTAAACCTCACATAATATTTATATAATATAATATTTGACATGTCAGAAAAAATCATAAACTTACTAATTCTATTAATCTCGTCTAATAATCTCACACACAAATTAAAATTTCCAAAATATAATATATAATTAAGTTTTAGAAATATTGTTTGCAGTATAAGACGTATTAATTACTAAATTGTATTAATTCTATTTTTGGAGCGGATGTATTGTGTTTTAGGAAATCGAACGGACGGAGCCCGGAAGCGAAATGAACAGACAGGAGGGGATCTATTCTGTTTGAACCTTTATGTTGAAAATTTTGCAGCGAAAAAAATGTGTAAACAAAGGGTCTATTTTTTAATTCAACCCAAGCAAGCAGGCTTACCCCGGGTAGTGTACACCGAGCAAAGGTTGTACTGGGTAAAATTATCCGGTGCGCATAGAGTAAAAAATTGTTTTTTACTTTGCACACTCTTCGTACACTGACATTAATTTCAGAGTAAAATTTGAAGAACCGAGTAAGCTCGGTGTAAGCACAGTTCACAAATAAAAACGCAGTGTGCAGAGTAAAATTACTCAGGTTGAATAAAAAAACACAGAGTGTTTTTTGACTGTGCACTGCTTGCTCAGGTTGAATTAAAAAATAGGCCCAAACTCGCACTGAGAGCGTAAAAACTGTTCGGCAATTTGAAATGCAGTAAGCTGACTGTTACCATAACAGTCACATAGCATTTGATATATTTTGCCAATTGGCAAAATTAAGATTTACCGCGAATTAAGATTTGCCGCGAAATAAACTTGTTTTAAATTGAAATGAAAATATTATAATACTCTTAGTAAAACTTGTCAGCATCAACGAACACTTACTAGTTTAAGATGCACGCTGTTTGAGCAAGTCTGGTAAGTTGTAAGTCCACTAATATTTCAATGACCACTATAAAGTTTAGGCGACGATCGTATAGTTTTTGTGATCGTATCATTTTATGCTCTCGTATGCCATAATATCACAACTTTTTATGAAGTACCAAATTGAAAAATTTACCCACATAAAAACTAAGTATTTTGCGCTGTAATATTAACTATGGTAACATGAGCCCTGTTGTAGTAATGCATCTAGTAGAAGTAAATATTACGAATTCGAATTATGACTTTACCCGTTTGAAGGGGTACCAACCAAGTACACGATTACAGAGTATTTTTCATTACTGGCCAGTAATAATTACACACCGAACGTGAACTACAGTATACAGTTATGGTTGACGTTTATTCGCGCTTATAGGCTACGTACGTTCAACATATCTAGCACCTACAACAATGGGTATTTAGTGTATGCGCCAATATAGATAATCACCTTAAATGCATTCGACTTACAAAAGTTTTATCTAATTGTAGGTGCGAATTGAATATGTAGTTGGAAAATTATCTAAAAATTTCGAGAACAAAAATAAACCAACGCAACAATCACCCTGCCCTGCCTTCATATATATTTAATTGCCAACTTCCTCAATCTTTATTATTTATTATTAGTATTTTGAATATCAGCCTGTAATAAAATAAAGTTGGTTTTAAAATCAAAAATATATAATATTCGAAAATACTTTATAATACACTGGACAATGGTCATTAAATTTTCTCATTTCTCTGTTCTAATACACAGAATATTCAATTAACTTGAGATATCTGTTTATGTCAGATTTTTTTTTGATTATTTGTTTGTATTATTTTTATACGAGCATTTCAATTTCATAATTTTATGTTTTTTCAGCGATATTTATTCTTGATAAAACTGTGGAGGGGGAATTATAGAAAAATCTTTAGCCATATTATTTACATCATAAATATGTTTATACTCGTATTTTTTAATTAGTTAATTTCCCAAGTTGTGCTGAACTGTACACAGACACACATACAATACCTATATCTACATAATATTATATGTAACAGGAAATTTTATTTATGTAATTTACAGTAACAAAATATGTACAGTACGAAAAAAATAATTTCTAATAAATTTAAAATTGTAATTACTAATAACACATATAAAATTGTACCCAGATATCCACAATACAGATAAATAGTTATACATCGTAAATAGAACCTAAATATATTTTTGATGGACAAATTTTTTATATACATTTATAGTGCTATTTTTAGATATAAATCAAAAATATTATGTTGTATTATTTACATAAATAATTTAGGTCATCATTTATCTGTATTGTAACTATAGATACTCGTATGTATGTTTATTAGATCGGAAAATCTCAACTTAGCTAAGGGTACAACTATTATTTTATCTATTAGTATTACATATTTATATATTGTAATATGATGACGTAAATCCAAAAATAATTACATATAGAAGATTATTTATTTTATTTTGCCCAAACAAATTATATTTCCAAATGAATAAATTTTTATTGCAATTTAAAATACATATTTTTGAAACCCTCGAGCAACGCTGACAAAAATAAAATAAAATTTATTCAAATGTATGCACATTACAATAAAATTGAATAACCAAAAAATATATATGTATATGTGAGTTCTACGAGAATCTCACACCTAATGATGATATTTAAGTTTTAGTGCGAAAGCCGAACACACGTATAAAAATTGTCGCTGTTTTATCATTTTAGTTATTGAACTACATACTACTACTAAATACATATAAAATAATAATTTACACCGACAGGATAAGTTATTATTATTTATCTATAATATAATTCTTGTAAGAATATTTTAAAATAAAATTTATTTTACTTGTTTAGCCTTCAGGATAAAATTGAACAAAATATACAACAATTGAAGAAATAATTTAAAAACTCAAAAAAATATTTTCACCCACCCCTTGTTTTGTGTTAATGATAATAGCTAGAATATTCCATGGGGCGTGTAAAATAGATAATAATTCAAAGCTTTATGTATTCCTAAATGTGCGTGATTGTTCTATCTCAAACTTTTTATCTGTTTTAATTTTACGTGTGTGAAAGAAAATAAAAGCAGGCAACGAAATCATTATAACATGACCTAACATAAGTTTCATGTAATGTGTAATGTGATTATTTACAATTTTTATACAATCAATATACTTTTAATACAAATAAACAAAATTGTGATATTATACTCTTATGATTTGGGTTTTGTATGTAAATATGTAGTAGATTATGGATCAAGGGAGTCATCAAATAGGACATTCTTGTGTGAGAAAAGAAATTACCACCAGAGGCTGAAGATCAAGGGTTTTAACTGAACGAGAGCAATAATCGAGATTTATTTTCGACTTACATACAATTTGTCTTCGACTTCATTTCTATCAAAAACATTATTTTCTATGAATTAGTTTGCAATACATTATATTTTGTTCCCTAATAAGAATTTTTACGTTGCTATTTAGTTTTAATTGTGAATTCGTTTTTGCAGGAAGAAATTTTGTTTCATGGTTGAATTCCATTTGCATTTAATTTTTTTGTCATGTTACATATTACGAAGTATTTATTTCAAGCCAAAGCTACTTGTTAACATAACGTGCATCCGACAAGACAGCGTGGTACCTCACATCTAAAAACCGCTTTCTAGATTTTGAAAATATTTGGCTACAAAAATTTAATATTTATTCTGAGTGTATAAATCTTCTTGAAATAACTAATAAACATTTTAATTAAATAATCAAAATTAAAGTATTCCCCAAAAATGATGGTGTCATAAAGAACGTATTTCCTTCATTGGGCGCCATCACATCAACACGCTGTTTAGATTACGATAAAGCTAGAGAGGTCGGTTGACATTATTTGGAATGAAAAATTTACAAGAGAAATGTGGCCGATCACCTCACAAAGTAATAATACTTTACAGTATTCAATACTTATTCTATAACTGCACCAGCGCACAAAACATGAACAACACAAGGACTTTCAAGCACCAGGTGCTGTGCGATCTTAATTGCAATGCTAAAATACTCCATCACAAATAATACTTCTAATTCCATTGATTATAATTCAGTTCTTAAAAAGAACAGCTTTTGAACTAAAATAATTAAAAGTCTTATAACAAAGCAACTCGTGGTTGTAAATAATGTAAATAATGTTTCCACCTAAAACAAATAAATGTTTGCCATGACCACGACAAGTATACACAATAATATTAAGAAATTTAGGGTTATTCTGAGTGATATTTACCTCGATGTAAATATTAAAAAACATTCACTTAACCATTGAATTTTTTTCAACACACACTAAAATATACATACGTGATCACAAGTTTATTCATTCGTTAAGATAAAAAAGTTTCCTGGTTCACTAAATAGCTGGTTGTAAAATTAAAATACCATTTCATGATTGTAAATCCAAATCCATGCATTATCCCCTAATGCATCCAATTAAACGTTAATGCCTTCATACGATCAAGTGACTTTGTCTCCTCTTCGAGGCCAATGAAAATCGACATCTATCGACAGTCGTAGTGTGTTACCACAATGAACTTACATTTACGAGACAAATGAGACAACCAAAAAATATCTTGCAGCTTTCTATTAGAAAATTCTGAACTACTATATTCCGAAATTTTAAGAAAAACAATTTTTTATTAATTTTTCGTACAAACTATAAAAAATCTAAATTCAAATTATTTAATTTTATGATCTGTGCGTCAATTCTGGTTTTCCTATAAATAAAATGAATTAGGAACGATATTTTCATAGTTTTTTTGTCGCAAAATTTTTTTTTCTTCCATGCTATGGTAGACAGTTGGTGTAAATTTTTTCAAAAACAAAATTAAAATGAAAATATTTTTCCTATCCAATTTCGAAACGGAAAAAATATTTCCTAAATTTAAAAATTTAAATAAATTTAGATAAAAATGCTATGCAAATATTTTTCCTAATTCCTTTCTCCTATTATAGGAAAGCCAGAATCGACCTGCCCTGGAATAATAAAAAAGTATTTTTTTTTAATTTCTAAATACAACGACAAACAAGAACAAGGTGTTCGCTACAACCAGAGACAACCCAAAAGAGATATTTCATCCTTTGTAAACATAAAAGTTTAAACTGCATGTTCATTTTCTATAAATAGCCGAACACAATTACCTTATTTTGTTTTTTTGCGTATTGTTTTTTAGTTTAAATGAAATTTCTCCTTTGATTGTCTGTACTACAACTTAACTACGTTATTACACAAACAAAATAATACATTTTAGTATATCACCAGAGCCACCTAGATACAAGAGCCGTAATATTCCGCCATTTTTTCTCATAAGCTTTAAGTAGAGGGGAAGCTTTTTTTATTCCTCATAATTAACATTTTTTTAAATCAATTTTTGTAAATAAAAACCGAAATGATTAATTTGAATTTGCAATTTTAACATAATAACATTTTAACGAGTTCAATAAATTACACATAATTACGAAATCAACATATGTATTTGGTAACATGCTCATGTGAATATTTTTATTAGAAGTTTTTATTTTATTGATTAATTTAGACTCCGCTTCCGCTAGTCGTGTAGTTTGTCGTTTATGTGACTCGTTTACTATAAAACGAGGGCTTGGCCAAAATACGTATTATGTTAACTACCGTATTCAATTCAAACCCCAATCGGCGTTTTTATGTTTTTGCTAGGCACCTCCAAATCAACACGTCTCAAAACTAAAATTTTAATTGCTTCTTTCGTGTACAAACTGGATAACTTTTCATACAACTAACAGATTTTTATTATCACTTGGAACGACAACGACTCTACTAACGAAATCGAGATCTTATTAAGATTCAAAAAAACTTCTATGTTAGTTCATATTTTTTGTTTAATTTTCTTAGAAGGATTGTGGTTTATTGGTTGCAATTAACCCTCATGTGAGTGAAGAGAAAATATCTTAATTTGAGTGATTAGTACCTAAATGCATTTTGTATGGAAACTTATTTTTTCCACGTTCGTCCAAGTTGTAACATTTCTCATTTTTAAGTATGATCGTAATCTACCAATTGAACTAGAAGTTCTCATAAACTAAGTTTTTATTGGGAGTAAAACATACAAAAATAAACGTCTAAAAATGCAAGAGGTACCCGGGTACCCACGTCACTCACATTAGGGTTAAAACTCATCGTTTTATTCCCAGTTCATATCGATAAACAAACATCCATTTATAAATCGGAAGTGTTTAATTGGATTTTTTCACAATTTGCCGAAAATCAATATGATTTTCAAATATGTGTTTTTTGAATTTGTTCTTAATCGTATAAAATAATAGTTTTAACTACTCAATTAAATTTTCATTCACAAATATTAATCCAAAAATTGGTTTATGTTTTTTAAGACCCCTATCATGATTCGTGAAATCATCGCCAATTTGCCCATTTGCGTGGTAATATTGTCGCCTTTGCCGATGATGTCGCTTTGCAATATTCGAATTCTAATATGGATTCGTTAAATTATGACATTAAGTGTGACCTGAAATTACTAAAAAATGGTTCTATGTTCATTTCATGATTCTTAACTGCAAGTCTAAAATTATGAACTTCAATTTGAGTAGTCCTGTCACTATTCCTGGTTCAGTGACTTATCACTCATTGTCGTGCAATGACTATAATTGCAACAATCTCTGTGTACCCATTGAAGCAGTTAGTTCGTTCAAATACTTAGGTTTAAATCTTGACTCACAGCTTAACTTTAAGAATCACGTGATTATTTTAAAACAAAAACTATGTCGTGCTTTAAGATCATTTTTCCATTTGCGTAATATCTGCAGCTCCAAATTCTTAAAATGTCTCTATTAGGCATTGATCGATTCTCATCTTCAGTACGGGTTAACGTGTTGGGGTGGAATTTATTGGTCAAACATCAAACCAATATTGACGATACAAAAAAGTGTGCTTAGAATTATGAAGCATCTACCAAGAACTACACCATCTTTCCCTTTGTTTTTAAATTATAAAATATTACCATTGCGATATCTATATGTATTTAAAGTTTTAAAAATGTATTATTTAATAAGCGGGAATCGTTTAATGAATATATATAGTGAACCATACTTGTTTCGTAATAGAAATAGAATTAGTATTCCGCAACCATTTAAAGAGCATTTCAAGAATTTCTTTTCTTACACTGCACCGAAGTTTTATAGCCTTCTACCAACCTCTATTGCATCTGCGGGCACTTTTAGATTATTTATAAAATTGTTGAAAGAATGGTTATTCTCAAAAAATGACATTGAAGTTTTGTTTAGAACATTATCTTAAATTTTTTATCTTAAATTTTTTAAACATAAGCTACTTTTGTTTATAACGAATGAAAGTTAGTTGACAAATTTGTATCGAATATTCAAACCATGTTCAAATATTGCTTAAATTTTGTTATTTTCTTTTGTTTATTTTTAAATTTTTTAAATTATATTATTTACTTTTAATTTTAGATTTATTTGTAATTTTAGTTTTACTTTTTTTTCTAATTTGTATATATGTATTTTCTTTTTTTATTATTTTTACATAAGAATCGTGACTCCGTGACATGTTAAATCAGGAGCTCACTATCTAGTTTTATTTTTATGCTGTACTATTTTCTGTGCACAATGAATGTTTTCTATGGGACTTTATAAAATAAAACTATGAAAATTAAAAAAAAAAAAAAAAAAAAAAATTGATTTGAAAACTTCATAGCGCTAAACATTTTCATAACGTTGGCTTCGATTTTACTCAACATGTTCCCAACTGTTGGGTGTCCTAAAAGCGACCCATTAGTGAGCGAAAACTATCGAATAACTAGCGATAGTGAAATTAAAGAGATAATCGATAGCAAACTCTCTCGCAACTCTTACCATACAATAAATATAGATGAGAATTACGATTTACATACGAGTACTAGTAAATTTCCATCTGGCAAATTAAATAAAATGCTAGAAAACTCGAAAACTAATACGAAAATAAGTAATCTAATATATAAAATGCCAGCGTGAAGCAATAAAATTGAATGACAGCATGAACTAAAAATGTGACTATTTTCGCTCTTTCGCAATATATAATTTTTTTTTTGATTTTATCATAGCCTCCTATGTACGAGTACATATAAAAAAACACGTTTTCAAATCATTTCAATTATGTTCGGCAAAATCAAAAAAAAACTCAGAGCGGAAAAAACAGTGACCTTAGATATTACTTGCAAAGTGAAGCTATTAATCAAGGTTTAGTCCCCGGAACAGCTATATTCCTTCCATCATCATTCCAAGGAAGCCCGATAAATTTGGCCCAAAACTATCAAGATGCTATGGCGATTGTCCGTAAATATGACAAGCCGACTATTTCATTCCAATGACATGTAATCCGAAATGGAGTGAAATAAGTAACAATTTGTTGGAAGGTCAGTCTTCGGAAATTCGTCCCGATTTAGTGGCAAGGATCTTCAAATTAACGCTCCAAGAATTGCTCGATGACATTTCGAGAAAGCATGTTTTCGAAGTTTCAGTTGCGAAAGTGCATGTCATTTAGTTTCAAAAACGAAGACTACCTCATGCCCATATTCTCTTGATTTTCGGAAACGAAGATAAACCAAAAAATTCAGAAATCATTGATAAATTCATTTCTGCGGAAATTCCAGATATTGACGTTTATCCAAAACTACATGCTATCATTACAAATCACATGATACATGGTCCCTGTGGAGAGTAAAACCCCAATTCACCTTGCACGGTCTATGGAATATGCAGAAAAAATTTCACTAAAAGTTTTCACGATGAATCGAAAGTTACTGTAACGGATTTCCAAAATACAAGCGAAGTGCTTGTGGCAGTGCAATTATAAATGGTAAAACAGTGGATATTTCATGGATTGTTCCGTACAATCCACGTTTAAGCCTCAAATTTAACTGTCATATTAATGTCGAATGTTGTTCATCAATTCAAAGTGTGAAGTATTTATTTAAGTATGTCTACAAAGGACACGATTGCGCCAATATAACCTTCGTTCAACAAGGTACTTTGGATCATGATGAGATTAGAACGTACATGGACTCGAGGTATGTAAGGGCGAATAAGGTAGCTTGGCGTCTGTTTAGTTTCAACATACACGAACAGTCACAAGTCATTGGGAGACTGCAAATCCACCTTCCAGATGATCAAACTGTCTTATTTACTGAACAAACCATCGAACAAACATGGAAGCCCCGACAAAGATGTGGAAATATGCCCAATGGTAGAATGTTTTCGGTTAATATGACAGATATTGAAAGATTTTGTCTACGCTTACTTCTTCTTCACGTTCCTGGAATCTTATCTTTGAAGACTTGAGGAAATTCAATGGCTACACAAGCGAAACATTTAAAGATGCGGCTCAAAAACGTGGTTTATTTTATGATGACACTACATGGGAAAATACATTGTCAGACGCTATTTCAACAAGCATGCCACGTCAGTTGCGACATCTATATGCATGTATTTGTGTTTTTGCATCCCCATCAAATGTTTTAGATTTGTTTACAAAGTTTGGAAAGGAGCTATGTGATGATTACGTTCAAAATCATAGAGATCATACTGATGAATGCACAATTTGCGAGATGTTTGCTTTAAGAGATATTCAGGGAACTCTAAAATTACATGGCAAACAATGTACTGACTTTGGACTAGCAACTCCCTCTACTTATTTAGGAGAGCCGATGCAATATTACGATGCACATATCCAGAAAGGATTCGGAGATGCTATGCAAAGTACATTAAATCAAGATCAAAAAATAACTTTCCAAACCATTATGGCAGCTGTAAATCATAATGATCTTCCACACCGATTATTTTTCATAGATAGTCCAGGAAGTTCCGGTAAAATGTATCTGTATAAAACAATGCTTAACACGATTCGGAGAGAATCAAACGATGTACGATGACATTAATAATTTGACCTGCAAAGCTTGTGTTTGATGGCATTTGTAAGGGCATCGTGACATAACCGTGTTAATTCATCAGAAACGAGAAGACATCAGAATAGGTGGCGTCGCTATCTTCGAGTGAAACGACGTACTATACTTGGTGGAACCGCCATAAATCACATTTTCACCAAGCATCATTCCCAACTGAAGAGCGTAAACTACACGACCTACTTCTCACACCATAAGCCGCGTCTAACTATAACGGAGATGTAATCACATACGTATTAATAACATAAAATATACATATATCGCTAAAAACAATTTCAAATTTTTCCATCGCCTCCAAAATCACACTTCCAAAATGCACGAACTCCGCAATCAACTGCAGTGTTTGGATAATCATCGACGTCTTGTAATTAGCGATGACATACGTGATTTTTAATTTTTCATCTTATGTTTTACCAAACATTCGCGGTTCAGGTGGAGCTTGAACCCCGTTCATTTTTGCTTTGGGCTAAGCTTTGCTTAATATTTCCTATAATATCATGTTTAAGTTTTGACATTTTATGACACGGTTTAATGGTTGCGAAAATTACCGAAGCTTCCTAGCAAAAAAGACAATGTTTAAAGAACCTGAAGTGAATACGCAATTTACTAAGGCAGTTCTTCGAATTTTGCTAATATTTAGCATATTTGATTAGTATCGAAATTCATGATTAACTATTTTGCGCTAGAATTTCCAGAGTCTAGGTCCCAGAGTTTTTCCTATGGAAACCGGCCATTAAACGTGACAGTCTATAAGCAAAGAGTAAATTATAGAGTTATTAATCAAGACAAATTTATGTTAACTGAGTAAAAATTGTCCTGAAATTATCTCTTTGGTAATCTAAAGTCTTAGGTCCTGTTATGTTATTTTTATTTTTCAATTCAAATTGACCTCCTCTACTCCGTATGCATGCAAGGTATATTTTTCTTATCTCCACGGTTATTGTGCGAAGTTGCATTTCATTTTCTCAAATGTGGTGCTTATCATTTCAAATAAAATTTCTCTTATGGGTATCTTTGTTGCATACACCAATTCCTTAGCACGTCCCTAGACGTAGAAATCCATAGATGTGAGGTCTAGGGACCGCGCGGACCAAGGAATAGGGCCACCTCTTTCAATCCACGAGTTTGGGAATTAATCATCCAACAAAGGTACTCATAAAAGAAATTTTATTTGAAATAATAAGCGCAACATTTGAAAAAATGAAAAATGAAATGCAACTTCGCAGAGCAGCCGTGAAAATATGAAAAAGATACCTTGCATGCATACGTCTTGTAATTAGCAATGAAGAATATACCTTTTCTTATACCTGACCCAGGCAAAATAGTATCTCTTATGTTGACCACAAAATGAATGATTTATATGACATGTGGCTTACCGTTGAAAAAGGCATAAGCTAGAGAAGTTTTTAAAACAAAAGTTATTTAAAAATAACCTCTAGATTTTTTTAAATTCATTTAGAAGGTACACATTTTTATACTTTTACACATTTTTTAGGATTTGGAAGCCCATAACTCATTGTTTGAAGCCCATTGTACCCATTTTTTGAAGCCCATTGTACCATTTTAAGGTGAAATTTTGGATAATTTAAAAAAAAACTTAAAAATATGATATCTCAGTTACCGTGACACTTAGGATTACATATTTCAAAATTAGAGAATTTTGCGAACTAGAGAAATATCCTTATTCCAAAGCTTAAGCGTACTAAATCGATGAAAAAGATATTACATACTACAAAAAATTTAAAATACCCTATTTAGTTAAAATATGCGGTAAAGTAAAACAAATCTGCAAATTATTTCTTAAATTGGTGATCTTCAATTGGCATATGTTACAATAAACCATACTTTATTGGAACCGGTCTCTAGATGCTCTAGGTTACGATCAAACAAATAATTAGTTTGATTTAAATTTACCAAATACGAAAACTGTTATATAATGATACTAAAATTCATTTTTAAATAAAACTCCAACAACACTAAAAGTTTTCCAAACAAGCCCCAAAATTTAATTTTTAAATAAGCACAAATAAAAATTTTTTAGAATATATTAAAAAATTAAACCACAAATAAGTTTATGTTTTATGATGCAATTATTTCCAGGTTGCAGCACTACATTACTGAATAATATATTATTTTAACATTTAATTTTCTCTCACCGTTTTTACAGCTCCATACACATGAAATTGTTGAAGTTTGTGCAAAAATTTTATATCAAGTCGAATTACAACGAACAACTTTAGAACAAATGTGGGGCTTCTCGGTTGAAGCTGAATTAATAGAAAATGCTGATCGACAAGATGAATTATGCTGTTATGTTAGTCGTGTTGAAGATAAAAGCGTCGCTATGCAAAATGGTAAGTACATATTTTACATAAATACATGAATTTTTTATTTTTCCTTATTTTACCATTTCATTTATGCTTAGCACATAACAATGGTTTTTTGTTCCTTTATATAAGCATTTATATAAATATGTATATAACATGAATAAACAACTATAAAAAACTACTGAAACGGAAATAGACAAAAAACGTATAATACACTACCATCTTTTTCACTATCGTTTCAAACAAAAAAGATACACGTCTAAATGTGTTACCATACACGGAATATTTTACTGACGCCATTTTGTTCAGTTTAATCAAAATCGCACATATAACTTATGCCAAATACACTTACAGTAAACAAATAAAATGAAATAATTTTTATAAATATTTATAAAATGTTCACACTGCTGCACCATTTTGCCTTCAACTTATGCTGGAAAAAAATTAATTTATGCAGAAACATCCACAAATATTGTTGTGTTATGCAATGCAAATTCTTACTACTTATTTACATCTTTACGAAGAAACATCAGAAATAAGATATAAAGCAAAAAAATGTGTTTCCACTTCTCTTACATTGCCAATTTTATTCTTACATTTTCTTGATGTAAAAATGAGAGCTGTTCATCACAACACAGAAAAAAAAATTAAAACGAGCTGGATTAAATTTTTCTTATCCGATATTTTATTTTTCTTATCATCAACATCGTCATCATCTTCATTGTTAAGTGATATAATATTATTTTTACGTTTTTGTTTGGTGTTTGTTTGACTGCTTGTTTACTTTTATAAAGTATACAGCGTGACTCTCAATTAAGTACAATAAATTCGGCAGGTGATGGACGACACTAATCTGAACAAAAAATTATATGAAAGCTCATTACCCATCTATAACCGTTATAGAGATAATCAAGGACCTACTATAAAACAATTAACTTTGAATTTCAATCATAACTTAGAAACTATACTCACAAATTTTTCAAAAAAAACATTTTCTTATCGCAAATTAGTAAGTTCATCAAACACATGTATTTTACTAGAGTAATAAAGTTGTTCCCTTTATCTTGCATTTTACGTATAAAACTATTGAAGCTTGATGTTATAATTGGAAAATATGTAACTGATCAGTATGACTAATACCTGAATAATACAGTAAATTTTCCAAATACATATTTTGAAAATTTGCAAAACAGATTATGTTAGTAATACACTTTTATTCGAGAAAATTGTGAGTAATAGTTTTTAAGTTATTAGTGAAATTCAATCTGGCTTATTTTTTTTTAGAACCTTGATTATCTTTATAAACGTTAACGGATATGATATGTGCCTGTCATATAATTTTTTGTCAGATTAGTGTCCTCCATCATGTTCCGAATTTATTATGCTTACTTAAGGGCCATCCTGTACAATATATAAGACACTTAAATGGAGAGGAGAAGTGAACTCGATTGATAGCGATAGCGAATAGGAACACGGCAAAACGGGAAATATTATTTTCTTTTATCTTATTTTATCTTTTAGACAAAATAGAAACTTCAAGAATAAGAAAAAATCGTTGCGATTTGCCTTATCTGTATTCTATATACGATATACATATGAATATCTGCCTACCAAAACAATGATGTCTAAATTTATTGAAGAGCATTTTTCAAACTCACAGAAAAAATATGCAATATATCTCGAAACTATACAAGTAGGGAGATTACAACAATAACAAATCGTTTGAATGAAATCCCAAAGAATAATCGTCTCATTTTCAAAAACAATCGTTTAATCAAAACATTTTATACCGCGCACGCTGCAAAATCCAATCAACATAAAACGTATAGGCCACGTGCCTAAATTGTTAAAAATATCAATGACGAATTATTTCAATTTTTCCGTTAGCAGCTCATTTTAATAATTTTAAATAAATTATTATAATAATAATTCGATTAAAAGCCGAGGCACATAGTTTTCCTTTGGTTCCGATCCGTTTCGTTTTCAATAAGTTTTTATAAATTCTCACGCACATAGCTTCCGTTTCGTTTTAAGTTGTTTTTGTGTTATTTGATAAATCGAATTTTTTTTATTTCTCACAATATTGTTTCAATTCAATCCATTATTTATAATATCATATCAATTAATATAATAACGAGTGAAGATTTACACATTGACAAAAAAACGATAACCATAAACGCCAAAATA
Organism: Nephrotoma appendiculata; assembly: GCA_947310385.1. Classification (NCBI taxonomy): domain Eukaryota; kingdom Metazoa; phylum Arthropoda; class Insecta; order Diptera; family Tipulidae; genus Nephrotoma; species Nephrotoma appendiculata. The sequence continues at coordinate 108,897,311 of OX371225.1, forward strand.
AATAATTTGAGGTTATTGTTGTTTAAGTTTTTATTGAAATTTGATCAACAGTTTCGGTTCGGTTCCGCCTTTAACTTAACAATGTGAGCATGTTTTCGGTTTTCCATACATTATGACAAATTCAGCTTAAAGGTCGGAACGAAACGAAAATTATGTGCCTCGACCTTAAGGCTGTATGGTCCTGAGAAAACCAATTTTCTTTAATAAGTTTGAGTACCATAATTTCATCTAATTTGCTTACTAAACTTTACTTACTTATATTGTTTATATATTGTGTAAAATTAATTAACACGTTTACTGCCATATGCCCCACCGGTGGGTCACGCGTTACTTTCATTATGACGCCACGTGCACTACCGGTGGGTCACACACTTTTTATTTCGTGATTTGCCATCTAGTGACATAAATTTTACCAACAATAGTCGTCATTGCAGCGTAAAAACAAATAAACTTATCGTTTAAAATAATTTGTCGATCGATTTTAAACTAAATTTTACATTCTACGTCATTTCAAGACTAATCTTGATAATCATGTATTAATCTCTCGATTTTATGGTTCTTAACAACTTGATGCAAAAATGTTTCGCTGTTTAGAAGTAAAATATTGAATAAATTGATTTGTGCGTTTCAAAAAAACGATAAACTTTGAAACCTAACCACAGACAAACTAAACATTTTATGTGGATAAACAAGTATTAATCCCTCAATTATATACAGTGGGTCACAGCCAAAATGATGCAAGTAATTTTTATATTTTTCTAAGTAAATATCCAAAAAACAATTATAAATATTTATTTTTAATTTACATTTATTATGAGCTTCAGTATTAATTGTTAATTTCATAAAACAAAACAAATAAAAAATTTCAATTTATAACAAATAGTAACAAAAATCATAATTTCTACGTAAAAACATGTCACAGCTAAAATGATGCAGTTTTAAAAATTCTTTATAAAATTAATTCATTTGTTTGTAACTAATATTATCACATTGTTTAAGTAATTTAATAATATTTGGTAGGATATCTATTTTGTTTTAGAACCGCTTTAAGCCTTTTTGGCATTGAATCTACGAGTTTTTTCGTGTACTCTGGAGTTATTTTACTCAACTCTTCTAACAATGGCTTTTTTGAGTCCACTACATTATTAATCTCATATTTTCTGATTTCGCTATCAAGCTTAGACCATAAATTTTCAATAACATTGATGTCTGGTGATTGGGCAAGCGTTTTCATGACATGAGGAGTACTCCAAATGAACCAACTTTGAACAATTCGAGATTTGTGCTTCGGATCATTGTCCTGGTAGAACCGAAGATGATCCTTAATATTCCACTTTTCAGCACTTACCTCCATATTTCTCTTTAGTATGTCTAAATATACATTTTTGTTCAATTTGCCTTGGACATACTATAAATTTCCAACTCTGGAAGACACCATACAGACCCATAACATAACATAACCTCCACCATGTTTAACAGTGCTTCGTAAATTTTTAGCTGCTAGCTCCGTATTAAGCTATAACCAGCGAGTCTGTAAGAGTCAGTAACGAAACCTTACAGAATTTAACGAGAACGTTTTGTTACAGAATATTTGACAGTTTGACCAGCGAATCTGTAACACGATTATTATTGTCAATTGAATTTTTAAATGTCAATCTGCAAAATAACAAATTAACCACACCACGATTTTCGTCAAAAATGAATCTATTTTGGAAAATTGAGCAACTTCTTACCCCATTTAAAAGGCGAAGGGGCAAAAATAATAAAAAATGGTCTTGCTGGTACGAAAAATAAATCGCACAAGAGATAGATTCGGATATTAGAAGGTATTTACAAATAACTAAATACAATAAATGTAACTACGAGTATTTAAAGGTATATGTACATAATTTATTATAGGTAACGATTTTATAAATTAAGAATTGTCAACAGTAATTTTTTATCCACATTCGCATGACATGTGAGGTTTTTAACATGCTGATAGACCTTGTGCGGCCACAAATGTTGGTGAACAATCGGAATCTATTGAGCTGAAAAGAGCTGATGAAAAATGTACATAAAATATTATTTAAATTATTAACATACTCGTATAAATAAATATTTGTATATATAAATTATAAAAATGTAGACATACCAACATACCGCCTTTTCAAATATACAATTTTGACGTTTCCTTCAGTTTGTGCGATAATTTTCGCTCGTGTTACAGATTGCCAAATGACAATTCAAATTTAACGAAACTGAACGAAAAGTACTTTGAGTTTCGCTGGTCAGTAATGTCAATAAACATACATTTTTCAGATGTCGCTTTGTTACTTAAATTTCTTACAGACTCGCTGGTTATAGCTTTAGTCTTTCCCCATTCGTAGTTTATTCCGTCTGATCCAAAAAGGTTAAATTTGCTTTCATCAGCAAATAAAACCGTTTTGCAATATATTTCATCTTTGTTTTTATGGTCTTGGCTAACCTTACGATTACCTTCACTGATGTATGACATTTTTCGCATTGTTCTACCATGAAAATTTGGTTCTCTTAATATTCTGCGTATTTTTTCTGGACGGCATTTTTTATGTAAATATTTTCAGCCTCTCCAGCCCACTTTAGAGCACTTAATTTCGGGTTTTCTTTCATTTTTCGGACAATCCATCGACAATCTTTTCCGGAAAATATTTAATTGTGCGCTTTTATAGGCTTATTTTCAATACGGTGTTGATAAATGAAGCGTCCGAAAATATGCTGAACAGTAGAAGAACCTGTTTTCACCATTTTTGCAAATTTTCTGTGAGTTTTACCATCTATAAAGTGTTTAATAACTAATTCACGTGTTTCAATACTTGTGAGGCGACCCATTTTTTACAATTATTACAAAATTTCACTTATTTGCCTATAATATTGATGCACTATATTGACTATAATTGCACAAAAGGTTGCTTAAAACTGATACTCAAAATTGTTTTCATTGAAAATTTTGTTTTGTGTAGGAAAAGTACCGCTATTTTCAAAACAAAGAGGGTGCATCATTTTAGCTGTGACATGTTTTTTAGTGGAAATTTTGTTTTTTGTCACTATTTTGTTATAAATTGAAATTTTTTATTTTTTTGTTTTATGAAATTAACAATTAATACTGAAGCTTATAATAAATCTAAATTAAAAATAGATATTTATTATTGTTTTTTAGATATTTACTTTGAAAAAAATAAAAATAGCTTGCATCATTTTGGCTGTGATCCACTGTAGATCTAAGTTGAAGGTAAAAAAAAAATTGGTAATATTTTACGGTTAAAAACTGATTTTTACTAAACATCGTTTTTGACAATTAGCGTACCACAGCCTTAAAATAATATGCTCATAATTCTATTAATCGAACGCTTTTAATTACAAATTTATTTACTATTTTATTTTTTTTTAATTTCCGTTTAATAGTTTCCCGCCTTGCACAATACACTTTGAAATTATGAAGAGAGCCCATATGTCACTGTCACATGTCATATGTCACATAAAATGTCATAGAGTAGAGAGGAATAGTATTAGATGAAACTATACGTGAAAAATTTGGTGACAAATTTGTTATAACAAAAACTATTCATTTGGTACATCAATATATTGACGTACCAAATCAATAATTTTGAAATCATATATATGTTACGGTCAAAGTGTATAATTGGTTATTGTATATAATTACCAACGACGTCGATTAAAGTGTATAATTATTTAGAATTATTCACTGGGACCGGTTATTATACATAATTACTAAACCCCCTTGGTTAAATATGAAAGTTTAAAACTATAATAATAATAATAATTTATTATGATGTATTCATTAAATCTATGAAATGAGAGTCCTGTATTCTCGAAATGGTTCACCCTTCACTCCACGGAATATTTTATATGGTATTAGTGCTAAATAAAATTTGGAATAGTAGGGAATAACAGCTTTACTATTGGCACAATTAGCTTCCGCCAGTTGGTAAAGTCATTAATCTCCTATTCCAAATTCCAATTTGCACTAATACCATATAAAATATTCGATTGTTTACCAAATAATAATATCTTGGATCATCTGAAAATATTCGTAAATTAAGAACAAAACCGAAAATAAATTTTATTACAAATTACAGCCATCGCAGACGTATCGTATACTGCAATTTAAAACATTTTTCGATCTGGTTATATGGATTTTGTATAGTACGCCAGCCAAGTATCACCACGGTCTCAACATCACGAAACCCACATTAATTGACGCAATGCAGCGAAGATATCTTCAGTTTGTGCTCTACTTAGAAAGTCTAAATCTAATTAAACCCCAACTACTCGAAAAGCGTCGTGTTGTGGTGTGGGAGATCTAATTTTTATTCACCTAACTTTAACTGGTGGTATTGTCTGTCAAGCACTTCACTAATTTCCATGCATCTTTGGGACAATATCCTCTTAAAGTAAAGTCTTCCTTAAAATCCTTCTGGTTACTTCTTTTAATGTGTAATAGTTGTCCATTAAAAGTGCATTTTCCTGATTTCTAATTTTATAAAGACGACGATGTCAAATACTATGCATTAACAGTTTTGATTCCTCCTTGCACCATAGTAAACTGTCTAGCTTGACGTCAGCTACTTTGTTGGAAATACGAGTAGTCATCATATTTTATAAAATATTTTTGACCAAGCACAAGCTTGCGATAAATTCAATACATTATGGTTGTGATACATTTTAGAAGATTTATTAATTCAACAAAATCGAATAATTTTATAATTTACAAAACACTGGAAAACGATTATTCGAAATTTAGGATGAAACGATTCCGACATGAAAAAACAACGCACAAAACAATCTTGTAAAAGAGAGCTTACCTTTTCATATCATCGTGGTTGGTGGCTCTAAAATATTATCATAATTAAAACAAAGACAGATGAAAATAATTGGAATGTGTGAGATTGATATTATCTATCATTTCCGGGCGTCAAATGTAAACATAATTATTTACAAAAATGGTATAGTTAATAAGGATTGCTATGGTCCATGGAACTCTTACCTTTTTAATCATTGAAGATATCCAGCCGCGCACTGAGAAGTCTCTAAAACGAAGAAATACAAATTTTGGTATAACTATCATTAGCAAATTCCAAATATGTAACGCGTTGTGAAAATAACACAATCAATCGCCATGTTGGTTTTTAATTTAAAAAGAGAAAAATCAGAAAAAACGAAACTCAGGTGTTTTCAAATTTTTAAAAGTCAAACTTTGCTACTTCATGTGAATGTCTGTTTATTAATATTTTATGCATGCTACCTAGAGTCTACATTATGCAAATTCACTAATATTTTCTAGCAGGGTATCAATGTATGTGTGAGTATTTTCTATAAATGTTGACACTATAGATCAGCAAATTATTAGGACGCTATTTCACGATAAATTATCATGAAATTATTACGAAATGTCATCCTTTTGAGGTTATCTTTCATCATTTTAAATTTAATTTTCACAGGGAAGACATACATTTTTGTTATAGTATATTTATTTAACTCTGTATTCTGTGTTAATATATCGAAATTCATGATTTTAGTAATTTTTTTTAATTTTCATAATATATTTAATTTTTTCAATATTTGTGTACGTCTGTTCATTATTTGTTTTCAAATAGTGACAAAATAGCCAGATAGTGTCAAAATTTATATAAAATACTCACACATACATTGATGCCCTGATGGAAAATATCAGTGAATTTGCATAGTGTAGACTCCAGGTCATAAAGCAGACTTGTCCACTAACTTTTTGAGAGATCTACTTTTTGATTTCGAAAGTATTATAAAGGTGCCCTCAAGTATGTATGTTCGATTTTGAATGGTCAAAATCAGTCAATTAAATTATTCGAAATTTTAAAATCGATCGCGATCAAACTTAAGGACACGTCTGATATAAATCAAATCCGACAACGTTATCACTTGAAACCGGATCTGTTAAATTTTATATAGAAAACCTGATACAAATTTTTGTGTTTTTTTTTAAACATGAACTGAACCAGATCAGATCAAGCATCAAGAATAAAGGCTAATATTTCTAGTTTTCGCTCTGAAATCCACAAAATTGTTTTGAAAGACCGTAAAGTGAAGTTGCGTGACATAGCTGATATTGAAGAGATATCAATGGAACGTGTTGGTCAATTTTTTCCGAACATTTGACCATAAGAAAGGAGTGTTCAAAGTGGAAATCGCGTTTGCTCAAAAACGACAATGGTAAAATTGCACGAATTGCACATTGAAGATTCAGATTTGGTCCCTAGCGATTATTACTTGTTTGCAGGCCTCAAAAAAAGCTCCAGAGAAAGAGATTTGACTCCAATGAAGAAGTGATTGCCGAACCAGAAGCTTATTTGGAAGACAAAGATAAATCGTCCTACAAAAAAAGTATCGAAATGTTAGTGAGGCGTTGGACTGATTGTATCGCTCTAGAAGAAAATTATGTTTAACAATTATGAATAAAATGTAGTTTTCCCGGGAGCTTTCTGGCGATGTGTTTCAGAATACCAAAATACGAGATAATCAGTGTCTATGCAGTTTGAGGTAGCTACAAAATTAAATCTATATGAAACTTGGTTAATTAATTCAACTTTCTAGTTCGGTGAATAAAAATACAAACGAAAGTACTCAATTCACAAAATTAAGAAATGTTTATTTCAAGAAACTTTCAATTAACATTAACCTGTTGAAAAAATATTTCCAACATATTAGCACTCGCTTTAATAAATTTCACCAATTCATTCCCTAAATTTGGATATGTAACACATTTGTCATTATGTCGGCACCACACATTTAAATGTTCTTTAATACCCAAATATTTAGTGTTGACTGTATATATACAATTTGGTTTCAACAATAATGAATCTCCAAGGCTAATAATTAAAGCGTTCCAGTCATCGGGAGCATTTTGAACCAATTTTAGACTTTTACAGTTACCAGTTTCTTCTTCGGTTTCTGAAATTTCGATTTCTATGGGTTTTGACCATGTTGAAATGCCGATTTTCAACCCATACAAAATTGTGTCCATTTCAACTGAAAATTGTGTTTCGAATGTTTCAACCTTTTTGAATGTACGCCTCATCTCCGGACGACTCAATTTTGACATCCACAAATCAATTCCGACATTACGTTCACTTTGATCAAGAGTCTCCCCATACTGTGACAGCCAATCGAAAGATTTTTCAAAATTTAATATTCTATTTTCCAAGCTGATCACTTTATACTTGATTGCCAACTTCATAATATCCAGCCCAGTGACTTCATTAATTTCGTATTCGTCGGTATACATAAAACGAACAAATTGGAACAAACTCTCATATTTGCAGTCGTTAACCGCAATTACCGTTATATTACCCATGGAGTCTTTCAATTGTTGCTCGAAAATGACGCTTCGTTTCATCAACTCAAGCGAATGAGCGTAAATGACTTTTTCATCAACTTTGAACTGAACATCCGCGTGCAAATTTCGGTTGAAAAGCGTTTTGGTAATTTCGGGCATTTTTAGAAAAGGCGAACTATTTACTAGGAATTGCATTTTTATATACACAATTTTTAAATTGAGTTAACTATTTATGTGCAAAGACCTTTGGATCGTTTAGAATTCAGGAATTGAATTTAGACTTTTCATTCGCTTGATTTGTTTTGAACTAATCAGAATATTTCAACACATTAAAATCGAGTTCTGTATGTAGTTAAATATTAAAAGAAACAAGGCAGTCACTAGGTTGTGCAATACGTTAACCACAAACAGCCGTCTGCGATTGAACATAAAATATTTATTTTTAAATTACATTTTAAATTTACACTGTCCAATATAGCTGCGTAAGTTGGCCGTGGAAGTTGGTAATAATTTTCAACAAGTATGTACAGTGCCTGGCCATATTAGTATGAATGTTTCAATTATAGCTGTGTTCCAATGGAGAAAGCAAACTACTCACAAGTACTTGTAACTACTCGCAGCTACCCATGCTCAAATGGTGGTGTAGATGTTGAAAGTAGTTACGCATAAATTTGACGGTAGGTATATTAGTTTCAAAAAATCTAACAGATGGCTTTGTGATGGTTTGATTATGTTGAAATGTCAGATTTATTACAATTTTTTGTTTGTTTATATTCGATTGATTGACAATAAGGGATTTTTGTGGAAAATTACTTATCAAATTGCAATAAAATTTGTAAAATTACAATTAGCTACTAATTATAATTATTAAATTGATCCAATTATAAATATCCTAATATATATATTTAAAATTATTAAACTGATGGAATTGATTCGACTATTAAAGCGGTGGATTTTTATAATAAATATATATAAATTAATTTTATTTACATTTTCACTATTAGAACCTCAATACTTCTCTTTCCTGCTAGCGTACGCACAAATTAAGGCTTTACTTCATGGTATGTCCAATTTTTGACATTATGTATTACCAAATTGTCTGAAAATATTCAAACAAATTTGATTTTGTACAAAAAATATGTTGCTGTCATAATTTTGCCCGTTCCTTTGGTTATCTACTCAAGTACTTGTGAGTAGCAAATTGTTTCCATTGGAACACAGCTTATATTTTATAATTTTTGGGTTTATTGATTCTTAAAACGACATCTATGACTGAAAATAAAATGCAATTATGTTTTATTCCATAGATGGCGACATACCACTTTCAGGTTTCACATTTTGACATTTACAGTGCATCTATACGGTTGGTTAAAAGGGGAATCCCCGAAAACACTTTTTGTTGATCAGATTCATTGAACGGCTTATTTCGGTATGACACCATGACCAAGACATCGCTGAAGCCGCTGGGGAGTGTGTAAAGAGCATGCCCGACGTGTGGAAGCACTTATAAAGGCCGATGACAATATAACAAAATATTAAAATTTGTCTAGGGTCAATTAAATATTATCTAAAGTCCTGAATTTAATTTAAAAAAAAAAATGTTGTAATAAACTATATTTAAATAAATAACTTTCATATTTATATTATATATTCTGGGTTTCTATAATGTGCATTATAGAAACCCACATTAACAATTTCTAAAAAAAGCAACGTTCATACTAATATAGCCAGGCACTGTAGATTTGTTTTTCTAGTTTGAGAAAATCGGGTGTGCTAGTCCTGCTAGCAGCCAAAGGTGAAGCATAATTAATGAAGAGACGCATTTTTTATGCGACTATCTTATCATATACTGGAGGTATTGTTACCAATTTTTCATCAAAAATTTAATAAGGACCATTGAAATATAAACGAAAAGATTACCGTAACAAATGGTACTATAACAATTGCAAACCCAACGACCACTTAGAATAAAGTTACATTTTTCAATAAATATGTTGATAATATTCGAACCATGCTTTTTTTCCCAGAACAAGAGATCTTAATGGCCAAGAGTTAATAATACATAGAAAAATATGAAAATAAAAAATGTACTTAAGTGAGTGAATTTTTCTCAGGATTTTAGAAGCTCGAGTAGATCCAATTTGATGCAGACCAGAAAATTGTTCGTTAAGTTTCGAAATACCACAGCACGCACCTAGAAATATAATTTAGACAACGAAAACACTGTTATACTAATAAAAAATGATATATAAGTAAGTTATATAAAAGCTTTATGATAAGCAACTTCAGTTATACAACGCGCACAGAACTGCGGAGGCCTTTCTTTGAATACTTCATATATAGTATAGCAGGAACTTGGGAATACCGTATATAACAATATATAGTTCATTAAAATCACGCTAAAGTAAAACGTCAATTATTTATTCGGAAAACCAATTAATTTAACGCGAAATTTAGTATTCACTGTTTAGGTGAGTTCACGTTTCGACGTGGGAATAATTAAATAATCAATAAGATGCTAAGTATTTTCAATGTGAATTTTCTTTATTTATTATTTTTAATTGTATTTGCTTTTTTAAAATATTGTCATACAAGTATTTGTAAGTTCTCCGAATTATTTTCAAACGTTATTTTTAGGCACATGGAAAAAAATAGAACTAAATTTATTAAACAAAAGGTTAGGAGGCCTTCAGGGAATCCAAATATTTTGTATGTAATTTAACAACTATTTGAGGAAAGATATTATCCTTCCAACACTTATATAAATACTGAATTATGTGTATACGGCCTTTATTTAAACAAACCTAAAGAAGCAATATAAGATCTCACCATTAAAACTGAAATTTGTAAAAATTGAGTACATTCATGTTGCAATGTAATAAAACCGGTGATGCGTAACTTTGACAAAAACAAACGTAAAACTATTTGTCTTATTTAAAATAAAAATTTTAAACAAAAATATATAGCAATAAACAAAACAAAAATGTTGAGAAATCTTTTTGGCACAACCCAAAAAAAAATAATAAACATCAAGAATATAAATTATAACTTTTCATTTTAACTTTTATCAACAACATAAAACGAGAACTTTTGCTGGTCACAAAAGGAAATTTTTATTCGTATTTCCTCATTTTCCTGAGATATTCCCTCATAAATATTTGCCGCATATGTGTGCATAAAAGTTGTTTCAAACAAAAAGCTAACAAAGTTATTTCTAGTTAGCTTACTCAAATTCTTATACATAAATTCATATGTTATCAGTCTTAAAGGATTTTTTTTATTTTCGAAAACATTTTTGGGTGAAAATTGTATTTTTTCTATATTTTTGAAATACGATAACAGGAAACTGATGACTTCATCTTAAAATAAGTGAATCAAATTACATGTGAATATAATACTACTAACATCACATATTGTAAAGAGGCAGACTCAAAATAATGTTTAGTCACTTAAATAATGATTTGAGAATGAATATTGAATGAATTATGTGGTATGGTATAGTTTAAAATGTTTTCGGCATAGCACATATTAAAAAAAGGATTGATCCTTTTTGATTCAGGCGGATTTCGGATTTCACGATTCGTTGATTTCATGATTGATTTGTGTTAATACGTCTCTTTATACAAATAAATAATTGGTTCTAATAATCTTAATAACACGTGCCGAAGGTTCTTTAAGGTGGGTTCACATTTACAAAAATTTGTGCCGAACGCTTTTGTCGGAAATTTGTGTCACACGGATGTGTGGACGAGTGCGGCGCAGAAAAACGACACAAAAATTTACGACACATTCATCGCACACGATCCAGCACTTGTCGGTTTAAACATTTGCGGTGGAAATATTTTGTCCAAATGCTTCCGTAAATGTGAACCCACCTTTAGTTTAAAGGAATATTCTGAAAATGTCGCCTAGCAACGGAACCTTTTTTATAAAAAATTTTGGTGCGTTTAATTAAATGTAACCTTTGCAAAATTGTGACATGAACTGATATTGGATGAACCTAATCTTCTTATATTTGAGACGCTCCAAACTCAATAGCAACACAACCCTTAATAAAATAGACCCACCGAAATTAAGGCAGTGATCACGTATTTTTTCCTCCAAACCCGTTAAAATTTGTTATTTTCCTATCTAAACATGTTGTTTTATATGTAACCACTGTTCAACGTATTTCTTTTAAGCGACGGTTCGTGTGTTTTAGCGGCTCTGGCATTTTACTGGATTGCAACAGTTTGTGTTTGAAAAACAATAGCGTACTGGCAAAACATGATCTGTTGCATTGAATGATAAATCTGCAACATCATTTTTCTTATAAGTTCTTTTTAGTGTTATACTGTAATTTTACCCATCGGTGACTATAAAATAATTTTGTTTGACGGTAATGAGCTAATTCACATTTGAACAGTTTTACCACAGACAATCAAAAGAGATTTTTCATTTGAACTAAAAAATTAAAACAAAATGTATTTGTGATAAATTCAATGTCATCGTTGTATCTGAGATTTTCCGTTAAACTGCGTATATGTATACGCAAAAAACAAAATATTTTTGATTGTTTATGCGGGTATTTACAGAAAATGAATACGCAGTTTAAATTTTTACGTTTACATAAGATGAAATATCTCTTTTAGGCTGTCTCTGGTTTTACATCCAAAATAAAATCAAAAATGTCTGCATTTCAAAACTTTTATTAAGACTAGTTTGTAACTAATCAACTAATTACCATTCAATATTTTATTTTGTGGGACACTGAGCGTGTTCGAATACTCTACATTGTCGAAACCCAAATCGTAAAAATCACAATCGCCGTATATAACAATATATAACAGCCGTATTGCGATAGTTGTCAGAAACCATTGTATCAAAACATAAAAATCTATAAACGCAGTATGAAGTTGTACCAAATTTAACGTTGGGAACGATGGAAAGAAAATTATGAACAACAAAAATCACGTTGCAGATGTAACAATAACATTATCGATATGTCTGAGGCAAATCTACAAGTGAGACATCTGAAACGTATAGACCTAAATAGGCTGCATATACCCAATGTGTATTTCGACTATCCGATAAAATCAAAGGCGTGCGTCAATTTTTTTGATATTAAGCGTATTGCATTGGTAAAAGTGGATTAGGATTTAGTTTTGGATTTATAATTTTTTTTTTTAATCTATGCAATCTCTTCTCGGGCCGAAGCACTCCCAACTCTTTCGCAGTTCACTTTTACCGTCCTACTTTACGCATTGCTTGCCAAATCGAGGACGTACGGCTTATAGGTCCGATTTACGTAGAACCATCTGCACATTGCATTGCTCCATGTCAGCCTATAGTACTGACATGGAAGATGGGTCGGCCCATGAGTTGTGCACTCCGACAGAGGGTCATAGTTGTGTTCATTTCCACCATCGATCGTAATCAAATGATGAAAAATCCCTTTTGCATCCTGCCCCTATCGGGATTCGAACCCGGTACCTGTGCCGTTTGATCGGTATTTATAATTTTTAAAATCAACAGCCATTTTCGGATTTAGTTTTTGGCATCAAAGTTTGTAAGTAAAAATATTTGCCCCTATGTATATTTACATATTTCGTGATTTTATTAATTTTATTAATTAAATCCAAAATCATCACTTTCTCCAAATGCAAAATTTCCAAATCCGTTAAATTCACGATCAATATTGTCCGCTTTCGTCTCACCCACGTCGTTGGAAAAGATTCAAAACTTATTAACTGCAATGGACTGATATTTGCAATTGGTTGGGGTGCTGATCTCAATAATTATTGTGCTGTGTCACTTGGGTTTCGGTATTACCTTGTATAATTTAAACTACATTTTTCGATTTTTCAATTAAGTTTCTGTTTCCTACATTTTTATAAACAAATGTTTATCAACTTTTCAGAATTGTATGTTTGTATTGTGGTTATGGATGGAATATACCAAAACGGTTTTAAACTATAAGCCAGCAAAATAAAATAAAACTTAAAAATCGCTTATTAAATTAAAAAATATATAATCATCAAACCAGACTCAAAAATCTAAAATAGAGGATTAGAGTTTATTCGTCTTTAAAGAAACCAAGCTCGGGGATGAAACAATTATTCTAAAAAGTTTCAAAAATTTTTTTTTTTTTTTTTTTTTATTTATTTAAATAGTACAATCTTATCAAATGATAATTTGTTACTAAAGATAATAACGCACTTATTTGAAACTAATAAGTGGAGCGAGTGTGGGTTTACAGAAATCAATATTCTGCTCCCAATAATGAAACTTTATTTATTAGATGACTAGCTCATGCGGTTTAATTCTTTTAAGGCGTCTCAGTTCTTGTGTTATGTCAAGAAGTTGTATTGCTTCACTGTTGGTATGTTGCAGTAACCTTCTTTCATGTTTGATTGCAAATTCCTGGATCACTTCATCAATCCATTTGACATTTAGGTCTTTGTGTAATTCCTCGTTGGTTACGTAGCGGTAAGCATTCGTTATTGTACGTAGAAATTTGTTTTGATAACGTTGAATAATTAAACGATTTGATTGTTTAGTACAGCCCCAGAGCTGGATACCATACGTCCAAATTGGTTTAATTATTGTTTCGTAGATCAGGCGTTTACAGTACAGGCTAAGCTAAGAATGTCTTCCTATTAGCCAGTACATCTCACGTTGTTTCATTTTCATTTGCTCTGCTTTTTGTCTAACGTGATGTTTCCAGTTCAATCTTGAATCGAGATGCAATCCGAGATATTTTGCAGATTCAGCTTGGGGAATTTGTACCCCATTGAGAAATGTATGGATGTTGCTATTTTTGTGCCGCAACGTGTATGTTACATGGACTGATTTCAGCTCGTTAAGCTTTATTTTCCAATCCCTGGTCCATTGGCTGATTTTATCGAGTGCGTGCTGTAAGTATTCTACTGCTTGGTTCTGCGATTCGCTTTGATGCCAATACTGCGGTATCATCAGCAAAAGTTCCAATGAAGGTTGTTTCCGTTGTCGGTATATCAGAAGTGTAAAGTAGATATAGGATGGGTCCTAATACGCTACCCTGGGGGAATCCTGCTACGGCTGGGTAAAAGTTGGAGTATGTTACTTCATGTGATACTCTAAATATTCGTTTGGAGAGATACGACTCGAGCAATTGGCAGTAATTTTTTGGCATTTATTTACTTATCTTGTAGATAAGACCCTCATGCCACACTCTATCGAAAGCCTGTGATACATCTAGAAATACGGCAGGGCAATATTTCTTCTCTTCAAGTGCTTGTTCTATCTTTGCAGTCACGCGATGAACTTGATCAATTGTCGAATGTTTATTCCTGAATCCAAACTGGAAGTCAGGTATAATGATCATTGGTCTTAGTCGTTTCAATAACAACTTCTCAAACAATTTTGAAATAGTAGGTAACAAAGAGATCGGCCTGTATGAGCCCATTTGCTCGGCTGGTTTGTCTGGTTTTTTTATCATGATGATTTGTGCAACCTTAAAACACTCAGGCACATATGTAAGTCGAAAGCAAGCATTATATATATATATGTTAACATAGTCACTGCTCTCTTTGATAACTCCTTAAACATCCTTGGCGAAATGTCATCAATTCCAGGTGACTTTTTGGGATTCAGATTCATGTCAATTTCTTGTGCAATTTCAAGTGGGGTGACACTTTTGATATTTGATGGAGCTCTATAGACTGGTTTAGGATCAATCCTAGATTGTATGTCGTGTGGTTGAAATACTGATGCCAAATGTTGTGCAAATAGTTCTGCTTTTTCTTCGTTACGTCGCACCCATTCTCCATTTATGTTCCTTATAGGTGGCACTTGGATTATTGGTCTCTTGAATCTTTTAGTAGCTTTCCAAAGAGAATAATTTTTGTCAGCTTCAGGACCCAGTCCTTTCAAATAATATTCAGTACAAGCTTCTTTATGTTCTTTAATTAATCGGTTAACTTTATTACTTACCCGATTAAATTCTCTTTTGTCAATAAAGTTTCTGGTTCTATGCCATATGCGTCTTTTCCTACGCCTTTCTTTTATCAGTTCCCGAATCGCCAGGGGGTAATTGATCTCTTGTACAACTTTCTCACCTAATACGGGTGTAGCCTCTTTAGCTGCATCACGCATGGAGTTAATAAAATGTTTAGTTTGTAATTCAAGTTCTTGTTTAGTTTTAAGACTAACTTTTAACTCAATTAGATTATCCAGTTTCTCTCTAAATAATTCCCAATCAGTAAATTTATTAGTAAGGTTAAGTTTGGTTTTCTTTCTTATGACTAATGTACTCAGAGTCATTAAGACCGGTGTATGATCGGAAGTAAGGTCGTCAATGCCTTCAACTTCAATGTAATTTGAGGCTATTCCTTTTTAGATATAAAAGTCAATCAAATCAGGAATTTTGCTTATGTCTGTAGGCCAATAGGTAGGTTTACGCGATGAGTGATATTCACATCCTGATATTTCTATTGCACTTAGGACTTCTTTTCCTTTTCCTGGTGTTATGAGTCGAGATCCCCACGCAGTATGTTTCACGTTGTAGTCACCTCCTATAATAAACCTTGGTCCAAGTTTATTAAAAATGTTGACATATTGATTTCTTACGATATTATGTCTTGGTGGGCAGTAGATCGCCCCTAAACTTAGTTCAGCACCACCATGGTTAATCGTTATTACGGTTGCTTGCATAAATGGTTCCTTAATTTCTTCTTGTTGGAAATGTAGGATATTTTGTTTGATTAAGATTGCTGTCCCTCCTCGAGCACGACCACTAGGATGCAATGTCCAATAGGCTCTATATCCTGTAATTTTGATAAAGTTTTTCTCCGTAAAGTGCGTCTCTGATATTAAAGCTACATCCATATATTAAATAACTTACTATACTATATACTATATAATATTTGCTACATCTATGTTGTTGGTTCTTAGAAATACTTCTAGTTCTTGAGCTCTTGCATTAAGCCCGTTAGCATTCCAGGTAATTATACGTAGGAATGTTACAGTCATTTACTTTTTATGTTTTAGCGGTTTGTTTGGTGGTTTGGAATTATCTTCCAGTTTATCCACCCTGTTAGTAAGCTGGCTGAAATTTTGTCTCGTTTCTGCCTGAAATTCGGTGAGCATTTTCATTATATTACTAATGGTTGGCTCGTTTGGCACAGGCTTCTGCCTGCTTACTTGATTTGAATTGTTATTTGAGGAAACCCCCTCTCTAATTATATCATATTGTTGGTTTGGCTTTTGCTGTAGGCGCTCTGCTACTGTAATTTTTCTCGGTAGCTGAGCATTTAGTTTTTTCTGATACACCAGGCATCCTTTATAGCTAGCCGGATGACCTTTTTCTCCGCACAGTGCACAAGTTGGTATAACATTTCGCGGCTTTTGACATTGTTTTGTTTGATGATTCTCAGCACATTTGACAC
This sequence comes from Nephrotoma appendiculata, assembly GCA_947310385.1. Classification (NCBI taxonomy): domain Eukaryota; kingdom Metazoa; phylum Arthropoda; class Insecta; order Diptera; family Tipulidae; genus Nephrotoma; species Nephrotoma appendiculata. The sequence continues at coordinate 108,914,069 of OX371225.1, forward strand.
ATTTGGCTTGCCTATTGCAGAAGTTCTTCGTGTGTCCTAACTGTTGGCAATTTGTACACTGAGGTATACCTATTACCTTTTTAGGTGGTTCAATAGACACCTTGCAATATAGCAGGTTCTTAATTTCGTATATGTCCTTATTGTTTTCCCCCTGTAACAGGTCTACATAAAACAATGGGAAGTATCTAATAATTTTCTCATTATTAATTGTCAACTTTTTATGAACGTTAATAATGTTGGTTACTTTATGACCATGGTCCTCGATTGCCGCTTTGATCTCTTCGCGATTGGTAGATGACGGTAAACCTCGTATTACGATTCTATACCATGTTTCACTTTTGAGCTGATAAGTATGGTATTCCATCTTATATAGTGTACTATCCTTGTTATTGGATTCAGTGTCTTTTATATCGCTAAGTAGTTTTTTAATTTTACGGTAGTCATTTTCAGACTGCGTTGTTATTTTGATGTCGTTATTGGACATTGCTTTAAACTGAGCAGGTTTCTCTATCACTGCCAATACTTGAGCTCTGAGTATATTAAAATCTTTAACGTTGCTGACATTGATTGGTGGTGGTAAGGGCTCCTTTTTGTGTGCTTGTTGTGGTTGTTTTGGTATTTCGTTATCTTGCGGTAGAGTTACCCTTGGTGATGGCGTTTTGGAGAGTCTCCTCTTTTTATGTACATTTAGTTTATTTTGTCTAGGTTGGGTTTCTTTCTCAAGTTCCTCTTCATCCGTAAAGTAGTCATTGGTTAGACTTTGTAGGCTCTGACTTCTACCATTAGTAGACGTAGAAGGTTTATTTTGCCTTTCTAGTGATTCGATTCTGTTTTGTAAGTTTACCAAAATATCTTGGTATTTATTACATTGTAACTCATATTGCTGGCATTTTGTCCTTAGTTCATTATTATGGCGCTCAAGCGAGGCTAATTTTGATGTCATTTCATTGCCGTCTTGAAGCATACGGTGTCTTTTCGTTAATGTTGGAAAATGCATGAGTTCTAATGGAGAAATGGGGCTTATACTTCTATCTGCTCCAGTAGCTAAGCTTGCCACTACTAAAGCATTGCGGTCGCTGGATATCGACGACTGGAAGCCCGCTCGCTCACTTTCCGAAGTCGCCGGTACTGGGCATCCTAATCCCTGCACCGTAGCATTAATCTTCTTCTGATCTGCCATGGTTGGTTTATTGTTCGGGGTTACTTCCCCTAGCCAGTTTTGGTCCGCGGATGGTATTTTATTTCCCACCTACCCTCCGGCAAGCCGGTTAAAGAGCATTCCCCTATCCGCCACCTGGGGACGCGCCACGATGGAAGTTTGGCATCTCCACACGGGTTCAAAAATTTGGATGGGAAACTTTTTTAAAGAATCTCATGATCTTCGGAGCATTCCATGCCATTCCAACATTAATGGGTTCGCTTTTTTTGGAAAAATGTTCAATGAAATTTTTTTTTTAATATTTTGCTTAATGATACGAAAAATCCAACAAATCTATGAGGAGTTTTTTAAATTGATGGCTTTGACTGACAGAATTTTATGTCTTCAGAGAAACTAAGAGTTAAATAATAATCTTTATGTAACATCTTCGCTAAAAGTACTGGGTTTTCAGCATGTTTAGCGAGGGTTTACTGTCTCAATAACTCCAAAGTAAGATTAGATTATTTAGATTAGGTAAATCAAAATTGGATTACAAAACCTTAGCCTGGACAAGACATAAGGCTCCTAACATTGTCGTGACTAAAACCTCGATTCGGGGCTTTAAGGCTCTTAATATGTTAACTAGGATGTTTTTGGCACGAATTTATTTCCCAAGGCTCTTCTTAATTACTTTTCTTTTGGAGTTGGATTAGTCTTAAAATGTTATATTTGTATAGTGTTATCAAATATTGTATAAGTCGTTTTTATATTCTTTAAAAAATCATATAATTAAAAAAAAATACAGAAAATGTTTATCTTGGATCGCTGAAGACCATGAACTTAGGACTACATAAGACTATTTCTTAAGACGTCAGCTAAATAAATACAGAAGCAAAACCAAACCTAACTGAGGTGCGTATTTAACAACATTTTTATTTAATCAGGTTTTGGATATAATATGGTTTTGCGGAAGACTTTTCTTCGTCATTGGTATCCTGACGAAACAAACATAAAATAACCCAGTAATGAACCTCTTCAATGTCAAATGGGGACTTAGAAAATGAAAGTTTTACTATAAAAATTGAATTTTACAATATTTATTATAAAAATCGAATGAGCTTCCGAAATTTGATAAAAATTCATAGAAGTAAGGATATTTATAAGAAACTGAGTTCTGTTGACCTTAATTAAGTTTGCGACACTAATCACACAATCACAGTTTTGTAATATGGAAAACAGTTTTAAAAAGTATACTAGACGATTCCATAGTACAATATTAGTTCAAAGCAAATGTCATATTTTGAGGCTTAAGCCCAACAAATGCCTCATGCTATTAATGGTAATGATGTATATCGAACATTTTTGAACAATAGTCACAGACGAAATAAATAAAAATCTCGTAAAAATTGGTTTCTAAGCTTTATTTATTGGTAGGCGCCAGTGATTTACAAACCGATTGCGCTTCGTAAACTTTTACGTTTTCTTTGTTCACGGCTCGAAGAGCCACACATTTATCAAAAATTTTAAACTTCGACTGAAACTTATATGGTACTAATACTACAGTTTGATTTCTAAACTAAAAATTACAGCTTCTGATTCGGATATCATTGATTTTTCTTCTCGATGATAGAATATTTTCCAATTGTAGGAGGCAATACCGAGTCTATAATAAAATCTGGTTCTATAGTAGTATAAAATATACAAATAATTAAAAATATTTAAAGCAATTAATTGCAGTCTATTGGGCGTAAAAATAAATTTTGGAGATTTACAAAAGATGGTGTAACTAGTATTAAATCACATCGGGCCACCTTGTACGTGGTGATATATGAGGATATTTCCGATACCTAATCTAACAGAAGCGAATCAGCTGGGGAGGTCTCTCATCCCCGCTGTAACGTAATGACATTTGTTTGCTTAACGCTGATGGTTACTGCATTAATTAGGCATATACCATTATATCTGCCAACCTCTGAACCGAAATATTAAGGTCGTTGAAAAATTTTCAATCAATCTTATTTGAGAGAATTGTTTTTTAAATTTCTTAAGTTAAAGTGTGGTAAATCCCTTATGTAATATATTTTCAACTTAAAATTTGTTTTGAGTAGTGAGATTGTTTTTATTTTCTCGGGATAGAATTTGATTTTCCGCCTATTACTTGTTCCGGTCGATGACTCATGGCCTGGCCGAGTAGCACTTCACTACTTACGAAGAAGCCATAAATTATTCTTAGATCGCCTCAAAGAACGAAGAATTTTTTTAACGCGGAATGCGTGTGCGGCCTGAAAGATAGGAAAAAGTTGTATCTTACGATGGTCAATACTTTGAGTAAAATAAATTTGTACCAATTTCACTGAATAAATTTTCGAAGTTATAAAAAACTAAAAACTTATTTGTACCCCTATATGTGAAACACGGAAATCGGTTAGTTTTGATTTCATATAAAACAAAGAAAAAACGTATTTGTTGTATTTTATTATTCGTACTAGTAGTTTTGTACATATAATAAATTTGCGAAACATAAGCAAGCACTGTCAAGTCGCAATTTACGAACAAAGTTCGTGCTCTAAATAGCAAATCATGAACATCAATATCATCTTCCAAATCACTGTTTATTTATTAAATATTTTTAAAATATGTAATTGCCTAAAATTGATAAATTAAACTTTATCAATTTTATGAAACAGATGAATAATTCAATATCTTCCTCGCCCTCGCGATAAATCGTTGACCAAATAAAAGATGTAGATACAGCATGCAAAACCATAAACATGGTTGACGTTTTCATTACACCCAGTACGCTCCCAAGCAAAGAAAACAAGATAAAAGAAATTCTTGTCTTAAATTAATAGAAATAATAACAATAATACAAATCCCGAAGACCCATAACAGAAGAAATTTAACTTTAAATGCGACAATTAAATGATATCACGTAGTTCATTTGTCACGTAAAAGAGATCAATCAAACACAAGATACAAACGAAAAACGAAACGAAATGTTGGGGTAACCATTTGTAATGTTTAGTATAACAATCATCAACATAATCATCATCGTAGTCAGCGTCATCTTGTTATATATTTGTAAAGAGAAGGTGTTCTTCTGGGTATATATTATCCCGAATGATGACTTTATTTCGATACATTTTTGTTAATCCAAAAATATATCTTGTATATAAATAAAATAAATAAGATATCCTTTTTGTTATTTTGATACACTTTTATTCCCTTCCCACTATACAATATACACTATGTACATGTGTACTGAATAATGGTGGTACAACATCGTATTACCGTTCTTGTGTAGCTTCAAATAAATAATATATGTAAGGGGGAAGAGAGAGAGAGAGAGAGAGAGAGAGAGAGCAATTTATACTCGTACATTTAATTGAGTGAAACATTTTTATTTCCTTAATAAAATAAAAGATTTGTCCACAGCATACATTTTGAATTCCGGAAAGAAATAACGAACCTAAATGCTAATATATTTATATCCAAAATAAAAATGAAGAATATTAAATAAATTATTTAAATAATTTTATTATCATTGTTAGGGTCACTATTGGCCAGAAAATTTAATTTTCTTTCGCCCAAGTTTTATATTTTTTCGGTTTTATTTCTCCCCGTCGTGACCCTCGTACACATTTACTTACAAAAACTTTACCTGTTTCTCCTACTTTGGTAGCGGAAAATTATCTACGATAAGTTTATGCCAATCCGACGTAATCTAAAAAGGTCACACGTTTTAGGGCAGAGAGACAAATATTGTAACATATACATTCCTTACCAGGACGAAAGTTGATTACTCAAGGATTTTATTTCCTAAGTCTAGATTTGAAAGTTTTGAAGTTCTCACTGTAGAAAAATATTCAAGCACCATACATGAAACTTGACCAAGGGTAACCATCGACGAACCGCTTCATTTAACTTAGTTTTGCTCAGTGGTAAACGTACAATATTACATTCATCACGTGTCGATTATGTATCATGGATAAACTAGGAGAGGAGTTAAATCCTCTACCCAATTGCAATTTTGCAAATTATTTTCCATGGAGTGGTATAAGTTTTACATATAGCAAGAAATATTTATAGAAAGGTTCGTTCGTTAAAGTCATTAATTATAGAAAGGTTAGTTGTTATACCTAAGTTTAATTAATCCGAAAGGTTTTCGCTTAAGTTTTTACCATGGAGCAACAGTTCTTTTAACTCTTAATGTTGCCAGGATGTTATAAAATGTATGATTATGATTTCCTTTTAAGTAAATCACAAAATTTTCAAAATTGTTGTTTCTGCTGCTAATGAACTGAAGATACGAGTATGTAATCATTATGTTTCATAATTTAAAAAATATGTCGTGTAAAAGTACCGGGATGCATAAAACATTTTAAATTTAAATTAGAGACATCTTTCTTTAAGTAACAAAGTTTATATGTTGAATCAACAACAACTCGTTTTATCGTTTATGTTCGTGTCCTTTCCAAATTTCGAATATCTTTGGGATTAACTTCAACGATTCATTTTAGTGATTACCTCTAATTTAAATTAATTGTAAACAAAGACTGTAGACTACGTAGAAATTCCGATACTACTAAAATATAACAAAAAAGTCAGATGACTGGACAGATAGAGAGTATAGACGTAAAATGGACATATTCATCAAACTCCCGACTTCCAAATATTCGAACTATTCTAAGACGACTTTATTTCCATCTTTTGTAAAACAAAAACAATCGTCATTCGTCCTTTTTATTTCAAAGATATGTAATATATCTTTTTTTTTAATTTAATAATGTAAAATAATTGAAATTACAACTACTGATTTAATTGCTAAAAATTATGAAATTGTAAATATTTTGTCACAGCAAAGTGGTAGAAATCTCACAAAGTCCATAACAAATAGGTATACACGAAAGTGTTGCCAAACTTAACTGAATGCATTTCATTCATTTTTTTCTCAGTTTTATATGTAAACAGGCTGTAGGAACAGATCCAGCGTTATTCGGGAATGTTGGCCAGTTTTTAATTTTACAGTTGAATCAATCATACATCTTCTATTTGAAACTATCAAATCTCTTACTAAACTCCTTAGATCGTCTCCTTCTTCTAAACATGAATAAAAAAATTCCAAGATATTTTGTAATAAATATTTAATATTTTTTACATTAGATGTCCCCCCTATTTTTTACATAAGATGTCCCCCCCCCCCCCCCCCCAATGTCCCTTGCTAAGGAAATTTAAGAAAGTGGTACTATAAGCTTTTCTTCATACAAGACAGAGACACCGCACGAACTTATTCGACTAAAAGCATATACACAAAAAGTTAATGTATGCACCTATGCACATTATAACTAAAAAATAGTTTACATATACTAATGTAATTAATTTCCTTTGTTCTTTATTTTTAATTCGAAAAATATATTTTGTTAAATATAATTTGGTATTTTGGCATTATAAATATGCATGTAATTTTAAAATTAGATATTTTGACAGAATATATTTCATTTCATACAATATTATAGTAGCTTAGCTGAAGGGTGCAACGAGCCTTATGCCTTATAGTTTTGCTCAATCTGAATTATTATTATTTTTTTGAGTATAATTCATGTAAATTATAAACAAGGATATCGAACTGCTTAACCAGTGAAATTAGAGAAAATTTGGAAATTAACAAACGGCAAAATATGTATTATGTACTATAAAAAAACAAATTTGATTATAAAAAGGCAAACTAGGTGGATAGCTAAGCAAACCGATATCCGCTGCGGACGGAAAAAAACGGAAGTTGAGTCTACTTAGTAAAGGGTGACCAATAAGAGCTTCCGGAAGTTTTTTTTTAAATAAAATTAATTAAAATCAATTTAATGATCAAAAATTCTATTTGTGATGTAAGTTCAGTTTATGACATTTAATGTTTGAAAATAATTTCCTTTAAATGTTGTCCGCGACTGGCTCTTATATGATCCATTCTATGGGTCCAATTTTCGAGCACTCTTTCGAGCATTTCGACCGATATTCCGTTAATTACGCGTGTTATGTTCGCTTCTAATGCAGGAATGGACTGTGGTTTATCGATATAAATAAGTGATTTCAGGTACCCCCATAAAAAGTAATCTAACGGCGTCAGATCACAAGATCTTGGAGGTTAATTCATGGGTCCGTTTCTTGATATGATTTTCTCATAAAAATTTTCTTTCAATAAATCGTTGGTTTGGTCTGCTGTGTGGCACGTTGCACATCCTGTTGAAATCACAAGTCGGCTACACCAATATCTTGAATTTTTCTCAGTAAAAATTCATTAATCATTGCTCTGTATAGTTTGTGCCATTGACGTTTATACGCTGTCCTTCCGCATTTTTAAAGAAATACGGTCCGATGATGCCACCTGCCCATAAACCGCACCAAAAAGTGCATTTTTCAGGATGCATTGGAAGCTGTTTTGTTTGTTAACGTATCCATTCCAACACAATTTTTCGACATAAAATTGGATCAATCTGGAGCTCTTCCAACGCCCATAAACCAAATCGATGACGCAAAGGAAGGCTTCAATTATTGAACAAACTGTATTTTGTATGCCTTCAAACAAATGACTCTATTCAAAATTCGCCACAATGTGCCATACGAGAGACCCAGAGCTTGAGAACGATGACGAATTGATTGATTATGGTCTTCACGTATACTTGCAGCTACAGCAGCAATATTCACAAAAGATCGACTTGTACGCACTCTAGACGGTTGATGAATACCCAATAATGAAAAAGTTGTTGGAAATTTATTGATTGTTTCGCGAATAGTGTGTTCAGTTGGACGATTATGAACACCATAAAATGGTCGAAAATCACGAAAACAATTTTCATTGAACACTGATTTTTGAAATAAATTTCCACAATTTGTAAACGTTGTTTTCGCGTAAGTCTATTCATGGTGAAAGGTCAATGAATACTGAACACAAATGTCATATTAACATGACAGTTGTCACGCATGAATCCCAATGAGAATCCCAATTGGAAAAAGTACCTCCTATTGGATCACTCTTTACAAACCGATTTAAATAAATTAAAATAAATAAAACAAATTAAAATATAAAAAAATAAAATGAGTTACATAAAATATAATAGGCAACCACCGTAATCAGTTCTGTTATGATGGTCGACTCGAAAGTAAGTTACCGATCTAAAATCTCACGAATTTATATTTACTTCAATCTTTTCCAATAAAACAGGGTAGTAGTTAATGAATGAAACCACGCTTGCAACTCGGCACTTACTAAGTGGTTCTAAATCAATTAGTTTGAGACGATTTTGGTATGAAGGCAGGTGTCCGCCCATAGTAGGCCGAGTAAAAGAAAACAAAGAAATCAATGTTGAACTGCTTCAATCCTCTTTATGTGAACCTCATGATAAGGCGACCACATTTAACTATCATACTCGAGCAGGGGTCGAACGAAAGTTGAATAAAGGGCCTTCGTGACAAGGATCGTCGAATTCTTTCGTCCAACGATTTATATTACTTCGGATATGCATAAGGATGAGCTGATAAATATGGTCGCCGAAAATTTTGTGGTTTTATGTTCTTTCACGAAGTTGGTTTGAATCTTGTATAATGAGAAGGATGATAAAACTGAATACTAATAAAAGAATTAAGAAATACATTTTACTTGACTTTGCAAATGATTCAACAAAACTCTGGATACTTTTGCGCAAGTATTATAAGGTTAAACATATTCATACTTTAACAACCAATGCAGTCAAACACTTTCCGTGGAAGTCATTGTTGAAGTATGAATAGTTAATCTTTGATAACAGATAAAACTAAAATGCATGCATTAAAATCGACAATTATATGATAACGGAATCAAATGCAATTTTAATTCTACTAAATTACCAAAGCTGAATATAAACAGGAGGGAAATAACTTTACCGAGAAAAAAAATGAAATCCGTATGGTATAAATACGCGAATCAACAGAAAAACTGGAAGAAGCTGAACATACGGAATTATTGCAACTGTAAATTTTTACGGTATAATAAAATTATAATAATTACAGTGAAGTTTTTAGAAGGTGATGGAAATTATAAATTAGCCATGTAATTTGGGCGCTATCTGTAACGGAATTGTTAGCATGAGGGTGTTGCGAGACGGTTCGCTACCTAAAGTTTGCCTTCCGTTACTGAAATATTTATACTCATACATTGAGAGCTTGGAAGTGGTCATAGGGATCACACTTACCCCCTCATCCTGTAATTAAAGCTCTTAGCTCTTCATACTGAAAGCAACGCAAAATGGTGGACCGGAATCAAGCAAAATTACGAAAATTAAATAACCCAAAAAAAAAATTATAAGAAAAAAACATTTGCATTGAGTAATTCTAACAAGAGCATTATAAATTTTATTTTACTAAGAAAAATATCAAAGATGGTTGAAAATAAAGAAAATCCAATTTGTGCAACACTAACTAAAACTAGAATTTAAGACGTCAGGTAAAACTAAATTTCTATATAAACTTACAAATTTACAATAATTAAAATAATATTATATATTTACTACCACCACTAAATTTATATAAAAAGTTAAGGAAATCAAAATTAAAGCACAAAATTACTTAATTTAAAATATATTTACAAAAAAAAATCGTAATTAAAGGGTGTTTTTTTATGTCTGAGCAATCGGAGAGATAAATTATCTGTCAAAAAACATATTAGCGTTTTTTTTAATATCCGAGGAAACAAATATTTCTATGTCTCGTTTTTTATTAAGCTCGGATAAGTCTCCGATAATATAATTTTAATCTGAAAAAAGTTTGATTCTTATTTGACAGCAGCACGAGTTTTTATTAAATTCAAACATGATAACAGTATGAATTATGAGACTGAATTAAAATAAATATTTAATATTTCAAAATTATTGTATTTCAATATTAAAAGAGAGAATTTGTTATTTCATCACGCTTTATTAGCGCTGGGCTCCTAGTCGGATAAGTGGGAACAATTTCTTCGGCAAAATTAACAAGTTATGGTCCCGATTCATCACTCAAGTCCTCTTCATAACTCGAGTCCTCGTATAGATTACGAAAAGACGTACTGACCATTTTTATAAATGTTTGTTCGCTCATTTCAATTTAATAGTTAATTTAGAAAATATTTAATTATTTTATTTATACGAAATTATTCTTTTGACGTATAATTCTCCTATAATAAAAAAACACAAATTAAAATTATCTGTTCTGACAGATAAACATCAGAGAAAAAAATTCTCGTATTTATCGAATAAGTATTTCTTCTGTTCTCTCTGATCTCTTCTATATTAAAATAAAAAACACCCAAAAATGATTGGTCGTAGCCGATGTCTCACGATGTTAACGATTTATAACGTAGCATTATTTATTATAGCGGAGTAATTATTTAATGCCCTATTATGATTTACTGTTAATATTTTATACATGAACATATATTTTATTATTATACATTTCTAAAAGTTCAGCGTATCATTTTATAGATTTTATTAACATTTTATATTATTAACATTATTAATTAATAAAACTATTATAAGTTTTAATTCGTAAATCGTTCGTACGATTTAAATATTATTATAAAGACTTTCTTTCGATCAACTTTTCTCATTATGTACCAACGCACAATAATTTTATATTTCGGAGCCACTGGTCACCTTTTTTGTTAATTATGACGTATACAACGACTATTATTTCGTTGTATTTTATTTTGGTTTTTGTATATCACTTTCGATGGAAATTTTGTTTTTTCTGGATTCTTTTTTTTATTTTGCATTGAAACTATTTTGAAGTGTGTTGGTACAGTCAATGCCTTCTAAACTACTGGCCGCTTACACCAAATGATGACGACACGCTAAGTCGACGTTGTTGTTGCTTTCTCTAGTTGCTTGGTTAGTGTAAATATCTTAAATTTATTATTGCGCAGTCTCGGTTTAGACTTAAATTGACGTCATGTACGAAAAATGAGAGTAGTAAAAGGCCAGTAGGTTAGAAGGCATTGGTACAGTGCACCTAGAATACTACAGGCCACACTGCTTTAAAAATTTTGCTTTATCACATCAGTTTATGTCGACAGTTCTCTCTTTGGGTATTATAGGCAGCACTAAAAATAAAAAGATTGTTTTGATTTTTTTTTTGTGTTTGCTGTCATATTGATAAGAAAAAAATTGTAAACAAACACCAAGAAAAATATTTTAATAATATGTTTTAAAATTTAATAAAAAGCCATTGGTAAAAGTATTAATTCATAATATTATTATAAAATTATGCATTCTAAATTATGTTAAATATGTAAATACATATAAAATGTGTACACATTTCTTATAACTTACGAGAAGACATAACCTTAATTTTAGCACTCGTATAAATTTTTTTTTTTATGTTTGTTTTCGTTTTTTCTTTTTATGAACATGACAGCCGTCTACAGTTCAAAGAATAAAATGTAGACATAAATTTAATGACATAGCAAGTAGTGTGGCCTGTAGTATTCTAGGTGCACTGGTTGGTAGCACCGTTCATTCATAACTATAATTTACCGAGTTTAACACTTAAACTGTTACACTATACAGTTGTACAGTTTGTACAGTATTTAACTATTTGGTAAATTTAATTTAACTCAATAAACATGTTAAATCTTAATTTTATTATACCACTTTATAATTTAGTTTAAACTTATATATTAATCTAAACGTTAAATATAATCTTAGCACAATTTACATTTTGTTTACTTTTCACACTACCTCTGGTGAATATACGAGGGTATATCAAAAAGTCTTGCAATATCATATGAAAAAAACGAGTGAGTGAGACAACAATATATTTTTCAAAACCATTTTTTGTCACGATGAAACTTCTAGAAGAACATTTCGATGTAAATTTTACGGTTCGTTTGTTTTTGTCAATTTAGTAACATGTGTTTTGAATTTTTCTTAAAATGAATGAAATTGAATATCGCGCCGTTACTAAATTTTTCTATAAAGATGGACGAAATGCAATTTATATATTCAACTATATATCAAAAGTTTACGGCGAATCTGCACCATCATATGCCACAGTAACAAAGTGGGTAAAATTATTCAAAAGTGGTTGGGAGTCATTATAAGACGATAACCGCTCGGGTCGGCCAGCAGATGCTATTAGCCATGAAAACGTAATTTTGGCTGATTCTATTGTATTGGAGGACCGGCGTATTTCTGTTCCGCGGTTAGCGTGGAGACTTTCTCTTTCATACGGTACCACATATACTATATTACATGACCACCTTCACATGTCGAAAGTAAGTGCGCGATGGGTTCCCCGTTTGTTGAATGCTGAACAAAAAAAAATGCGTGTTTAAACTTCAAAGGCGATTTTAGATATGTACAAAGCAGATCCAGAAAATTTCTTGGGTAACATAATAACAGGCGATGAAACATGGCTTCATCACTGGGATCTGGAATCCAAACAAGAATCGATGCAATGGATTAAACGTAGTGAACCACCACCAAAGAAATTCAAAACTCAACCGTCTGCTGGTAAGGTTTTGGCAACAATTTTTTGGGATGCTGAAGGAATTTTGATAATCGATTATATGCCACCGAAAACCACAATCACAGGCATATATTACGCAGAGGTTTTGCGAAAATTGAAAAAAGCGATCCGGGAAAAACGGCCAAGGAAAGTTAGGAAAAAAATCTTGCTTCTTCACGACAATACACCAGTGCGCAAGGCTAATATTGCTCAAGCTGCATTAAAGGACTGCGGCTTCGTGGAAATTCCGCATCCACCGTACAGTCTAGACTTGGCACCCAGTGACTACTTCTCTTTCCCAATTTGAAAAAAACACTAAGGGGCCGGAAATTTTCCAGTGACTATGAAGTACAGTCTGTTGTAAATGAATATTTTATGGAGCAAAAGAAATCTTTTTTTTTAGAGGGTTTAGGTAAGTTAATTGATCGATGTGACAAATGTATAAACCTTAAAGGAGATTATGTCGAAAAATAAAAATATTGCTGTCTCTCTCACTCTTTTTTTTCATATGATATTGCAAGACTTTTTGATTTGCCCTCGTAGAACCTTTTCCGTCCGTTTTATTAATTTTTTTTATATATATAGGATCTGCCAACGATTTTCTACATAACTTTTCACGGGTTAAATAGGCATAGTCTTTAATTTATTTCCACTAACTAGTTCAACTATTGCTTAACGAAAAGGTTGGTTTAAATTAAATCATCGGTAAACCAAACAAAAATTTTTTATCACTTTCAGCAAAACTAAATCCGAATAACCGACAACGCGTTCGAGCACTTTTGTGGTATGGCACGATATTGCTATTTTCATAATAAAAATTAATTAACAACTGACTTTCGCATCCACAAATGTGTTTTCTTTTACACTCAATCGAAACAAGTTGATACTTGATAATCGAGTTGTATTCATTTACACCTATACAGCCATACCAAGAAACAAAATTTTCCCGCGTATTCTAAATGACTTTGTTTGTAGAAATGGTATGTCAGGAGAGTTAAACCAACCCAACTTGGAACGCTATACGTTCGTAGATGGTGCTTGACGTTACAGGAAGGTTCGGTAAAATATATTTGACATTATAAATCAATTAGTTTTTTACCAAGTGCGATACATGTTTCGGATCGTTGTCTTGAACCAAGCTAATATGTCCAGATAGTTCAATTTTGGCACACTCTTTTAAATGATTTTGTAAAATTTGCAAATATTGTTCATTATTCCTGGTAGTCTCAACAAACATCAGATCTTCGACCTCCTCGGTACCCATTGCACCCCATACCATAACGTTTCCTCCACCGAGTTTGACGATAGGGATGATATTCTTACTATCTAGTGCAGTACCTTTTTGACGTCATATAGCCTTACGGCCATCTGATCCGAAAATGTAGAATCAAGCATAAAAAAGGCACTGCACTAATAGTAAGAATATCATCCCTTTCGTCAAACACGTCTACGGCCATCTGAATCAACATTTTCTGATCAAAAATTACTTAGTTTCAAATCATCTTAATCTTCAATCACATTTCCAAAGCAATGCTAGAACAGTTATGCCCATATTAGCGTTTTCATCTCGTCGTGTATTGGAGCAATGCCTCCTAAACTACAGGCCTCTTACTACTCTCATTTTTTGCACATGACGTCAATTTATGTCTAAACCGAGACTGCGCAACAATAATAATTTTAAGATATTTACACTAACAAAATAACTAGAGAAAGCAACAACAACGTAGACATAGCGTGTCGTCATGATTTGGTGTATGCGGCCTGTAGTTTAGGAGGCATTTATTGGAGTAACTAAATCTTGCGATTTTTCATTTGGTATTATGGTTTTCACTTTTGTTTCGTTGGGTTTGGGAATATTTTTCAACCTTGTTATTTGTCGTCATAAAAAATGAAGTGTGAAATAGAAAAACTTGAAATTTTGTGAAAATAAATTTTATATTTTATGAGATATTACAGTTGATTATAATACGATCCCTCTACATAAACCCGACTACAAAATTAACTCAAGGTCTGGAGATGATAAGGACAATAATTTAAAAAATTAAAATTGGCGAATGTTCGTGTATAATGAAAATAGTTGGAAATAAATAATTTGGTATTAGAGAATTGTAACTAAATTTATGTACCATTTTCTTTATTGAATGATCATGCGTTTAGTTGGTATGATATCAAAGGGCCGAATGTCGAAGGGCCGAATGTCGAAGGGCCGAATGTGTCGCAGGGCCGAATGTGCCAAAGGGCCGAAGGGCCGATTGTCGAATGGCCGAATGATTCAAAGGGTCAAATGTGTCGAAAGGCCGAATGTGTCGAAGGGCCAAATGGGTCGAAGGGCCGAATTTTTTTTTAATTTTTTTTTGTTTTTAGAAATATATTTTCGATTTTTTTATTTAATTTAATTGTGTATTTAATTCAATTATTTTTTTTATTTTTTGTACCATATACCTATAATCAGAAAGCTGACACATAGGGCCGAATGTCTCTGGTGGCGCATGACAAAAATTTTCCTTCACCAAAATGAATCGCTGACTGGATACATGGAATTTCATAAATATCCAACAATGAAAAATAGTAAAATACATAAATTCATAAGAAATTCATTTATGTTTAATAAAAAAAAAAATTACAAAATATTCCAAAAAACAACAAATTTAAAATGTTAATTTCTAAAAACAAAAAAAAAATCGGCCCTTCGACCCATTCGACCCTTCGATACATTCGGCCCCTCAACACATTCGGCCCTTCGACACATTCGGCCCTTCGACATTCGGCCCTTCAACATTCGGCCTTTGGACATTCGGCCCTTCGACATTCGGCCCTTTGTACTTATTCCGTTTAGTTCACTCACGGCGAAGAACATAATGCCAAATAACGAAATCAATGAAAACAACAATAGCGGTGTTACTTAAGCCGTATTCGATTGTATGTACTGAATTATCTGAATAATGAGAATTAACTGAGTGAACTGAATATTTAATAGTGCTGAATATTTAATTTGTACTTTTCTCTTCAGCTAATGTTTTGAGCAGCTGAATTATTCGAATGAGAATTATACTCGAGTAATTGATTCAATTTATTGTTTTTGTTTTTAAATTGTAGTTCTGTTTATTTCGTGTTTTGGATAGAGTGCGAAAAAAAATTATAAAATCTATATGTATATTTATTAATTTTATTAACTACTAAAAAAATTAAATAAACTATTTTGAAAATTGTTGATAATAACCTATTTTGAAAAATTGATATTCAGATAATTCAGTACAATCGAACACGGCTTTAATAACGTATGAGGAATAAAATATGGACAATCAAAAAAGTAAAAAAAAATGATTTATTAATTAAACAATTTTGATTCATAATTTATTTAAATTTTTAATTCTTAGACAAAATTTACAGCAAAGTTTGCGCCCCATACGAGTATCGATCGGCTTTCCTAACCCTGCTCGGCGCTCTTTTCATTGCCGCCTGCGTTCCTGATGTATCGATCTTTTTAAATCTCTTTTTATCTTTCTAATCAAACATTCAACATTTTTGGCACGATATCCGTTGCTGTATACCATTCTCTTCAAATTTACCCAAAAAATTTCAATTGGTTTTAGTTGTGGAACATTTGATGGGTTATAGTCTTTAGGGATAAATTTGATACTGCGTTGACGTAAATCAGATAACGTTGTGTTGGCGTAATGTGAAGATGCCAAATCAGGGCAAAAAATCGCTTTATCATTTTAAAGATATTTATCTATAAATTTTTGAAGCACAGGTAAACATTTGTTAGTGTATGTTTGCGCATTAGCTACCAAATCACTTTTGAAAAAAACTGGGTCGCTGATACCTCGTTCGCTAATATCCAACCACAAGATAACTTTACCTGGAAATCTAGTCTTATGAATACTTCTCCTTTTCTGATGCTTCCTGATCGACAGACTCGTAGTAGTATTTTGGCTGCCATTCATTACCTTCAAGAGTAAAATAAGTTTCATCATCCATCACACATTTATAAGCTGAATAAGCAGCGAAATATGTTTGGGAAATCACTCTTAATCTAGACTTGATTGTAGCTATTAGTTTGGCTGTAGTTACTGGTGCCGACTTTTTGGGTTTGTGGTGTATATTCGTACCTTGTAAATATTTTTTGACAGTTTTTGGCTCAACTTGATATTTTTTACCCAGCTGTCTGTATGATTTTGCAGTTCGATCCACCGTTTCATTTTTCAATTTTATTCGAACTTTGCTATCTTGAAGTTGACATTTTTTACCAGAGCCGTGCTTTCTCTCCACAGGTTCTTTTTTCGAACACTATTTAATTGTTTTGTAGATAAACGATTTTTTGAATCCAACATCCTTGAAGTAGTGGAAAATTTCGTTCTTTTGTGGTCCGGATTTTCAAGAGAATCAAGTTTCTTAAAAACAAGGAAAATTTTAGTTTTGGTTATACAACATAAATACAGATGTATTTTACATTTGTCCACAATTCCTCATACGTTAGTATATTTAGAACTATTCATGTAAACGCAAATCAATTTCAGTTTCACACTTTTGGCTTGCTAAGTTTTATAAATAGTTAGTTTTAACTTCTAATATGAAGTGTTATCAAACATGTTTAACTTTTATCTATTGATAGCATTTCTTTTATGGCAGAATGGCGTTTAAAATTTTATTCAATTGTTTTAAAACAAAATGAGTTCAAAAGTTCGAATTCCAACCATGTTTCCGCATAAATTACATTATTACCGACCGACAGTGGTTAAAGCTTTGGCGTTTGGATCGGGAGGTACCGGGTTCGAATCCCGATAGGGGCAGGATGCAAAGTGAAATTTCATCAACAGATTTCGATCTGTGGTGAAATGTAACACATCTATGACCCCCTTTCGGTGTGCAAAACCCATGGGCCGACCCATCTTCTATGTCGGTATAGGCTGGCATGGAGCTTGCAATGTGAAGATGGTCTTAAATTGGTCCTATAGCCGTACGTCCTCGAGTTGGCCGGAAGGCGTAAAGTAAGGACGTAAAAAGCATAACCGCGGAAGAGCAGGGTGAGCCTTGAGCCCCAAAACAGATCGCATAGTTACCAATAAAAAAAAATTAAAAAAAATTACATTATTAACATCAATTAATTAGTATAATACACGTCTTATACTATATAGTTTCTTACTAATTATTTCAGTTTCAGTTTACACATTTGTTTAATTAACTTTACGTTTTTGGGACAATTATCTAAATTAAGTTTGTTAAATTTTGTTGCAGGTATCATAAAAGGTGACGAAATTATGGTGATAAATGGTGCTATTGTATCGGATCTCGATATGATGTATCTCGAAAGTGTCCTACAAGAAGAACAAGCGTTATGCATGATGATGAGGTACGTACATTTATGTAAATAAACAAACCGAAATTGTTGCCAATCAACGGATTGAAAATTTATCAATTCCATAATGGTGTAGCCAAATGTAAAATGAAACTATTTCTGGTGAGGCGGTTATATTGAGGAAATATTCTAAAAATACAAAGTATAAACATATATTGCTCATTTGATGCAACTGTGACACAACTCAAAAATCTCTGATTTATTAGATATTGGAATCAAGCGATTCCCAATAATTTTTTTTTTTTATTTTAAGTTTTTATTATTTTTTATCGAAACACACTCTCTTATCTCGTTATTTCTAGCAAATTAAATATACTTATAGACAAAAAAATGCATAATTCTTTTTGCTTCATTTATAAGGTGAACTCTCAATAAAATATCTATCTCCGACGATAAACTCTCATCCGACGGTCTGATTATCCAAGGCAAAATCTAGACTCGTCGGAGAATAAAACATTGGCCCATTTGTTCCATTGTCTCGTTTTCATTTTCGAGAGCAAATGTTAAACGAGCTCTGCGGTGTGCTGTAGACAACTCTGGACATAAGGCTGGCCTTCTTGCAGTCAAATTGGATTCCTTGATTTATCGACGCACGGTCTTTTGACTAATGGGTGCATCTCGGGATCCGATTAGGTCTGATTTGATGCTACGTCTAGTTAAGAACCGTTTTCTCAAGCAAATTAATTTAATATATCTATCCTCAGCGAGTGTTGTACATCGATTTCTTTAACTACCAGCACGACGATGATACTGTCCATTATCCCGGAATCGTTTGATCGCTCTTGATATTGTGGATTGGTCCACTCTTAATAGTTGTTCAGCGTAAGACTGAGTTCTTTTTTTTCAACTAATGTAATGGTCCTCACACAATCCTCAACACTCAAATGATTCTTCCGGCCGACAAGTTATTCATTTTTATTTGTTTTTAATGAAAAACCTTACTCTTACACTTAATTGTACAATTTAAATAACAATTCACTGTAAATAAACTTTTAGACTGAACAGCCAAAATGCTCAAATTCGTGCTAAACTCGAATTCAACAAAACTAATGGTAGTATTTGTTTTAATGCATGTGTATTTCAGTGAGAACTAGATACTATATAGATTTTATCGGAATATTTACAAAAACAATTATTAAGCTACTCGTAATTTCAAAAATACAGATTATGCGTTTTATTTGTCCATAAGTGTGTAATTTTATATAGAAAATTACTCAATTCGCGACACAGAAGAAGAAGAAGAAGATTTTAAGATATTGGTAACTGCTTTAAAGTATTTTACAAAATTGTAAAGGATTTTATAAATTAAGATCCGATATGATGTAGGAATTAGGAAACTTCGATTCTACTAAAATTGAAAATTTTGGATTGTGTCACTCTTCCAGCAAATGAGCGATGTGTAATAAAGTGCATACAATATACCGTAAACCTCTAACTATTTTCCAATAAGAATACTGAAACCAAAGTAATTTAATTTTAAAGTTGAAAACTTTTTTACATAATATTATGTGTTTCGAGTTGTTTATGTTTTCCAATTTGCAAAACAACAAGCAATGAAAAAAAAATAACTAGAATAAATCTATAGTTAATCATATTAAGTAACAACCAGACCAAAAATTTCTGTGGAAAAATTTAAATAAATATTGGTTTTCAACTTTACACAAGTCAAATAAAAAAATAAAATCTCTAAAGCTCAATTTTGTTTTTTTGGTTTTCCTCTTTCTACGTCGTTTATTTGAATACAGGTCATCCAGAACAGAACCACCCGATCTCGGCAATATAATGAGGGTTACAGATGACATGATTGATTCATTGGTATGTCCTCCACCTCCGTCGGATCCGCCAATCATGTCCGAGGAAATGATTTCCGGTTTAATTGTTCCTGCACCTGGATGGAGTAAGAATAGCAACAAATTTTATTGTGTCATGAAATAAATATATACAATTTTCTTTGAATAATTAAAGGACACCAATACATACCAGGAAAAGATATGTATTCACCTGAAGCAGAAAGTTCGCCAGCCCCATCATCTGCTGAACCACAAATCATATCATCGTCAAGTATGATGCACGGTGACCGCATCGGCAGTAGTAGCGGTGGACCTAAACAAAATTCCCGAACGAATAGTTTTGAAATTGAGAATTTATTAAAAACAGCCGAACAAGTGACCGGATTTTGTCGATCACCTCAGGAAACACGTAAATCGAGTCCAACTGGTTCAATTGCATCATCTGTGTCGAATGCTATGTTAACACCGTTGCGCCAATTAAGTGATGCCGAAAAGTTACGCAAAGTTATTTTAGAATTGGTCGACACGGAACGTACTTATGTTAAGGTAAGCCAATTTCTATTTTAATATACACATATACTCGTTCTTTCAAATTATTTTATTTTTATCTCAAAGCTCCTTAATATAAAAGTAGAATATTAAAAAACATAAAAAAGTTTTATAAACAATTCTTATTATCTTTAAGACGATTTATTTTTTTATTACATTCTCCTCTCCTCGTTTTTGTTGATTATAAATAACAATAAAACAAAGAAAAGTTTTATAATTATAATTTATTTAAATCTTAAAATTAACAAATAAAAAATAAATAGAAATAGAAAATCGTATAAATTTACGTGAGTTTGCAAGATGGTGAATTTCTAAGATATATCGCTTTATTAATGGACTGCATAATAAGGAAACATGTTTTATTTACGATTTAGGTTCATTAGGATACGGTTGAATCAAAAAAAGAGATGTAGAACTTTAAAAATGTTTTTCTTAAAGCCACTATATAGTTCATAAATCTAAGCAGAATAAGAACCAAGCGTAAATTTTATAGCAGAACTTTAATTTTAGTGGTTGATGACAAAACAATATTGATTAAATAATTTTCCTCGATAATTTCAAATTGTATATGGAAAACTTGATCCACAATTCGTTTTGTGTCACCAAATTAAATTGATATCTAATAATTAAATAATTGATATTCGATTTCACGCCTTCCACTTTTGTCCGACACTTAGTTTTCGATTTTGCAGAATTTGACAAAAGTTGTACACTTTTTACAGATAACAAAACCGAAGGATTGAATAGGTTAACTAGGTGGGACAGAATAGGCCCGAATACAGACACCTAGGTATAGCCTATTGTTAGTAACACAATGAGAATACATTTCTAGTCCTACATAATCAGCAATTGAGAGATGGAATAGTATCTCCTGCCATTACTGACACCCTACCTTTAGTAATAAAATTTAAAATTAGATTTTATATTAGTTTCACATTAAACTGGACATGAATTTCCTGAAATTAAATTTTTAGTAAGTTACTTCAACTTCATTCAGTAACTTTAAATTAATTAATAATATTGTCGATTTAAAAGATAATTGATGTCTGTATGAATTCCTACAAACTAAATCAAAGCTACATAGAAATACATATAAGAGGCCTCATGTAGAGATTCCGAGGTTAATCTATTTTACTTTTGGCAACCTGTATAAGCATAACAAGAACAATACACTATAAAATAACTATGCCGATATGTTAATAAGATACGTATATATGGATTAAATATAGAAAAAAACTAAATTTGTGTATATAAATATATTAAAACTATAAAATAAGATTAACCTCGGAAAAACCTGCCTATAAAATTTGCACTACTTGATTTCTCTTATATATTTATTGCTCGATGAATATACTAAATAAATGTCAAAATTAAAATGCTTAATTTAGATTTTACTTTCATTTATGTGACCTATCCATGACTGAACAATCGCAGCGCAGAATTGAGGCATTCTCGCAATAAGTTTTGCGAGAGTTTCTGGCGTTATTGAGCTCCAAATTAATTGAAGTTTGGTTCCACATAACAAAAGCTGATGTCGCAGCTGATTGCTGTACTTATTAGTTCAGTTTTTCCCACAGTAACTCACTCTCAGGGCTCAGGGGAGACCATTCCATAATTTTAATCGTTCATTCCTCCTCTAAATGGCGAAGATACCCTTTACATAATTTAGATGAATGTCGTCGTTTAGATGAATGTTGGGTCATTTTCTTGTTGAAAAATAAAATTTTGACCCAAAATTCAAATTCCTAAAGGTATTGGCGTGGTTCTCCAAAATTCGTCGGTATCCTTCTTTTCTAAGTACTCCGTCAATTTTCACAACATCGGTTACACTATAGTACCAGTCCATAAAACCTTGGTCCAATCTTCTATCGTCCAATGTTGGTATTCACGGGCCTATTTAAGTCGCTTTTGCTTATTTTGCATACGTAGTAATGGTTTCTTCATAGCAGTACGGCCATGGAGTACGGCTTCCTTTAGGCGACGTTCAACCTTAGAAACACTAACTGGTTTTGGGCGACCAACATTTAATTCTAAGATAATTTCCGGGACTGTTTTACGTCTATTCATCTTGCTAGTAATCACTATTCTATGATCATCTGCAGATGTTGTCACTCTTGGTGTTGCAATACATCTATTATTAAGAAAACTGCCACATTCCCGATATTTTTTAACATTATAATCGACCGTAGCCTGGACTAATTCCATTTTTTGGCAATCTGTCAATTACTTATGCCAGCTGTATGGTAAGCTATTATAAGCGCACGTGTTTCAGTACTAAGTGCTCTTCTTGGAAGCATTTTAAATAATTGTCACTCGATACTTCGCTTACGATGTTAACAGTGTAAATATGAGACTATAACTGATCGTATTTGACTCATTTCACTGAAATTTGTTCAAAAAAAAAACAATTTAGACATCATTACTTAGAATAAACCCGACTGATAAATTTTTCTGGATATTCCTACAGACTATTATTGTAATTATCGAGGGTGGTAAAATTGACCCTACATCATTGGTGGTTATACGGTTAATGAAATTGCGTTTAAGATAAGTATTTCATTTTATTCAAATATTGTTTCGTAAACATAATAATGTATCAATAATACGTGGAAAAAGGGGTGCCTAAACACTTATGAGCGCTAGTATACTATATATGGTGGAAAATAAAAGCGAAAAGAAGTGTCTACTCACTTATGTAGTGCAAAATCACCTTTTCTCTCTTTTAACACACTGTGTGCAAAATCCCAGATCAGAGGCGGCATGTTATAACATCACATTTTAGACACTTTATCGAAATTTGCATCTCGCTCCTTTAGAACAAAATTTTACTCTATTTCACATATTATATAATTTACCAGGTTGCTAGATTGAAAAGTTGTGGTATTCTACTCGTTTTCTAGCACCTAAATAATTTGTTTCCGATACTCGAACGAAATTAGTGAAAGATAACTTGTTCGCATTTCTACTAGCAGTAGCCCTATTCTGGCTTTCCTTGGGAATAGGGAATTGGGAAAAATATTTTCATATCATTTTGGTCAAAATTATATTTTTCTGGCTTACTGAAAGAATAGGTTTAGTGCAAAATTTTTCAAAAGAATGTGAATCGGGAAACTTTTTTTCCACAAAATTTTTATAGGGAAAAGTATTTTCCCATTTAACTTTGTTTCGAAAATATTAACACCAAACATGTTCCATCAGTAGGCCAGAAAAATACAGTTTAGACAAAAATGCTATGTAAATATTTTTCCCAATTCCCTATTCCCAGGGAAAGCCAGAATAGGGCCACAGGTTGTGATATCAAAGCAATAGAAACGAAATATTTCATAAATGAAACAGTTGCCCTTTTCAGTTTAGGGAAACGAGAAATAAACTTCAATAAAATATTGAAAATGTGATGTTATAACATGCCACCCAGTATACGCATTTTATTCGAAAATCGCGACTAGAAAGTTGGGAGTTTTTGGTTGTTTCATCAGCACAAATATAAAATTTTATTATTATTTAAATCAATAATTTTAATTTTGAGCATCTAATAGGTTTGTAAAACAGCAGCAAAACTCATGACTCTGAAGTCTCAGTTATAGAACAAAATATGTGCTCTGACCATGTATCAAGAAATACGAAGCCGTAATATTACGGCTCCGTATTAATAATGTAATATTGAAATGATAGCTTTAAATAGAGAGGAACCACATTTTCTTATAGTAACTCAATAATACTATAAGAAACCGTGGTAATTGGAAAATTTTTGAACATAAATTTATGAATAGTAATTAAACAAATCATCTAAATTTTAATTTTATATTTTTAATAAAATATTCAAGAAACACATATTTGAAAATCAGCCATCAGCCAGTATTTAATTATTAAATTTAAACTACAGCGAAGCATAAATTTATTAATTTTCTATGAAAGAGCATTCCGTTTAGTTGTGTAAAGTAAGTTAATAAAGGGTGATGCCGCAAATTTATCTTACATCCAATTTAAAATTTAGTTTTATAAAAATTTAACTTCTATAATAAATTCTGGTCCCATTCATATAATTTTCGAGATGAACGATGGATTTAAAAGCAATCTAAACGCTCATATTTATAACAAAATTAAATTTAAAACGTGAAACGAGATTTTATGAATCACCATGTACCTAGAAACAATAATTATTATTCATATAATAACATTTTTTCATCAAAACTTATTTACTGGAAATGTATACAACATCGTTGACATCGTTGATTTTCTTAATTAAATATTATTACAAAAAACAACAAAACGACGTAGAAAACTTCAATTTTATGCGATTGCAAAACCGAGGTTTCTGTAATTCCAAAATCCGTTTACAGATGTCTCGATAATAAATCTACTTGAAATTATAGAAAAGAATAAATAATTTATTTTATTTATCGATAATTTACGAAAATAAACCATTATTCATTTAAGCTCGAAATCTTTAATATAACAATTTAACATAATTAATAAAACTCAAAACTATTATATTTTTTATTTATAATACGGTTGACGTAAATAAAACTTTTTGTCGTAAAATATTCACCTGATGGTGAATCACTATAGTTGCTGCGCGCTGTACAACAATTTTTCCAAATTTTTGTTTTTTTATCTCAAGTTTAGAAGATTTCCATAATCTAATTGTTAAATTTTCTAAACAAATATTTTTGTTTTTCAAATATTCATTTATTTGTCGCTATTGTTTTTTAAATGTATACTTAGCGACATCTTCTGATTGGTTTAGTAATTGCGAAAAGCTTTATAAAATAATGTTGTTATTTTATGAAACTCTGTTTTGTTTCTACTACAGAATGAAACAATATAGCCTGCGAATTTGTTGCGATGAAAAATCAAATTTTTAACAAGTAACGAAAAAAACAGTTTTCGAAGTTTGTACATCAACAATGTTGAAATAGAATCCTAAACACAATAACCCCCATATTACATTGTTACTCCAAAAGCATTTTTTAACGAACGTTTGTTTTGGAAAAAATATTGCTGAAATTTTTAATGGAACACTCTATACAAATTTCTTATTTTCTTTACATACACATATAAATAAATTCTTGTTTCTACAAAAAAAAATTGTATTAAACTAATTTAAATGTCTCTGCGTTAACTCGACATAATATGACTTAATTTTAGAATATGCTTTTCCTCAATATTGAACTAGCCATTCAAATTAAAAATTCAAACGAAGCATTTATGTTTTTACATACAACAAAGCTTCTAACAAATTATTAAAATACACCGGTTTGTTTGAAAAATAACGAAAATAACTTGAAAAAAACTTGCGGAATCTTACGGCTCTTATATTTAGGAGGCTCTGCTATTATTCGCTTTCAAAACAAAATAAATCTACATAGCCTTAGCTTTATTCCATTATTTATAAAAAAAAAAATATTTTGATGTTATATCAAGAAAATATGTGCTGGGTTTCTATTCCAGATTCTTCTTTCCAGGTTAGCAAACAAACAAGAACTCATTTCCTGACAAAGCAAAAAATAAAACATAAAATAATAATTTCGTTACCCTATGCGGCCGAATAATTTAATTACCTTTACCTTGCAACTATTACTGTTTCAAACAGACTTATTACATTTTATAAACTTAATATAAATTTTTATTAGCTTTGGGCTTGTTTTCTTTCAAACATATATTTAAAGATTTTATTTCGAAAAAATAATTATATTTGGACACCAAAGTTTTATCGCTTGATTTTTTTAAACTTTTTGGATTTTTTTTTAATTATTCAAAAATTTAATTTTTGAGAAACAAAAACTACATGCTTAAAAAAATGTGTTGATTAAACGTAAGTGTGTTTCACCAAGTGCTCACGCCACATAGTGTTAAAAATACAATAAAATTCTCAAATTGTTATAGAATAAATTAAAAATAACAAGTAAAAACTTAATAATATAATAATTTTTTTTTTGTATTTCCAAACCGTGTAAAAGCAAAATCGTGTGAAAAAAGTACCGAGTAAATCGGGGGATGGGTGTAATCCTTACGCCAGAACGTAGTCTACAATTTTTGTATCAGTGCACTATACGTCTACGTTTCAGTTTGATAGAATTTTCAAGAGCCCATTACCTCATACTGCTTTCTGACTAAGAATGGAAAATTCATGTTTCAATATCTATTGTGATGCCAATCATATGAGTTACTCCTGAAATCACGAATTTCAAAATACCAAGATTTAAAATTCCGCATATCAAAGTTGCGTAAATTTGTATCCAAGAAATTTCTGAAATCAAAAAAATCGAATCTCTGGTTTACAAATTATATAGTTCAAATTCTGGGCCTAACTATTGAATTCAACATTCATTTTCGAAGGCTATCGTTTTCCTATACCAGACAAAAGAAGAAAAAAGAAAATGTATAAAAATTTTACTATTCTTTTCTCTTTTGTTTCTACTAAATGAAGCGATTTTCTTATTTAGACGATGTTTTGAAAAGCCTCATTGAATGAAATTCGACAATTTCTTAACCCAAGTGACATTTCGTTTTTATAATGAAATTGGGAGTTTGAGCTCTGAAATTACGTCAAACTTATAAATTCAAGCATTACAAGAACGATTTGTTTGAGTTTGACCACGATGAATAGAACTGGTCTTAACCGACTACAGCAAATTTAGGTCAAATGGATTGATGTGTTTGGGATAAGTTCTGTTGTTCATGCTGAATAGGATTTAACCTTTTTGGTCGATTTTGGATCGATCATCCTACTGCTATCATCGATCATCCTTTGACATCTTTGAATCAGGTGTACCATAATTACTAGCCTTTCGTTTTTTAATTTTTTTTTTTTTTTTTTTTTTTTAATATTGTTTGGGGTTTGCGCTTAGCAATATAAAAAATTGGAATTATTATTAAATAAATACAGGGTGAGCTTTTTAATAAATGCCAGGGTTTAATATCGGAAACGGTCAACTGTTCAGTGTTGAGGGGGACGTTTAGTGCTGATTTTGAATGACCTTGAAACTCATAGTAGTGAGTTTAATTTATGATTAGGCAGCTAAAAATAAATAAATAAATATTTTTGTGTTCATGCAAAATTGTTTGAAAAGTTTTAGGTTTCAGAGATAAGCAAACAATTTTCTCTAAGTTCTAACACTGTTTCGTGTAATAACAGGAGACAAAAATAAACAAAATAAAATCTTCTTTGACTTATTAAGCAAATTTTTAGTAGATACTGCAAAGTCAAAGAAAAATTGATTTTATTTATTTTTATTTCTCGTTACAACGAAACAGTTTTGGAACAAAAAGAAAATTGTTATTTTGTATCTCTGAAACGATACAATTTTCGAAAAGTTTTGTTTGAACAAAAAATATTTATTTTGAATTGCTTAATCAAAAACTGAGCTCAAATGTATAGGTTCTAATTTTTAAAAAAACTAACTCCCATAAATACCTCCAATACCTCCAATGAGTTTCAAGGCCGTTATAGGTCATCACTAAACGTCCTCCTCGACACTGAGCGATTTTTATTATAAATAATTTTCTTCTAAGTTGCACCGTTTCAGAAATAAAACCCTGACATTTATTAAAAAACTCACCCTGTATAATAAAATTTTATAATAAACATTGGAAATTGATTGATTGGTTGATTGGACTGAAAGACCAAGTACTTAACAACTGCCCCGAATAACGCTGAGCCTATTCCTACAGCCTGTTTACACATAACAATCGGAAAGGGTTTTTTCTTGGGAGGGGGGGGGGCGGAACGATCCGGTTTCAGACACCTAGCGATCGTACGGCACAACGCAATTCTAATCTACTTCTAATCTTCTAGAGCAAGGATAAAGGCTTAAGAGGTTTAATGGATAACGATGGTATTGGTCGGCAACAATTGCTTTTCTAAATCAGCAACCTGAGGGAAAAGTTTTATTATTTCACGTACATCTGGAAATTTGCTGAAATTTAATTCTAAATTAATATTTTCCGGCTTTCTAAACAAAACTGATTGATTAAATCAGCCCGGTTACAGACACCTAGATAAAGTCGATTTTTTTTTAAATTTCTTGTAAATTGCAACTTTAGTTCCTTTTAATTTTGTCATCTAGTGGTGTTAACACTTATTATTACAGAAATTTGTTTTAAATATATACAGTTAGGAGCTAATCAAGTGAGTTGATATTAAAATTTAAAAAATCCAAAAAATGGAGTTAATCGATTTGGCTTGTGAACCATCCAATTAATATTTCAAAGAAATATTATTTCACCTACATCTGTAGATTTCATAAAATTTAATCCTAACTTAATATTTTAAGGCTTTCTAAATAATATAAACATTTATTAATTTACAGTTCCTAAAACCACAATTATTTAAATTACATATGTTAAAAATTACTCTAAAATCCATTAGTATTTAACAAAAAATATTTGAGGCATCGCAAAGGCAACAGTTCCCGGAAAAGTATCAATGTTATTCAATGCCATGATAAACATTGGAAATGTATCCAAATTCAATAGTCCATTTACGCCGCTCCCTGAATCTCTTGCGTCTCACTCTTAATTTAATATGCCTGAAACTGTCTATCATTAAATAGAATTGTACAATTGTAGAAACTAATTTGTTTTTAATCTTTTGTTATGTTAGCAAGTGCATTGCTGCTAATCCCCATTACCAATGGTTTGTTTGATACACCCGTCTTAAAAGTCCGAATGCTTAAGGATAAAATGGTGTACAACTATTTTATGGCCAAGTCTTGAGGGCATTTGTTTACGATTGTGTTTTAAGGCTTTGACACTAAAATGTAAAGCAATCGCGATGACATATTAAAGCACTTCATCTGACAAATATCTGGGTCTTGATTAACGAAGATAGATTGATGAAGACTAACAGATACTCAGTAAAACTCACAATTGAAACAACATTAAATTTTGCATACGTATCTGTCTTACATAAAAAAATTACTTGGAGTTTATTATCCTGGACAAGAGACTACATTACGACTAGTTGGTCCAGAATAGAGTAGAAAATTTAAATTTAAGAATTTGAGCTGATAACACATATATCAAAATTATACAATTAGTTTGGCTTGTGAGTCGGTGTACACAAATAAATCAGTATTTGGAAAACAGCATTAGTCTTTTAATAAGCCGCATTTAAGGTTTTCATCTAATTTCACACTTAATTTAACTAAATTCAAATCAAGTTCATCCTAGTTAAAAGATTCCATTTAGGCTTATATATTAAATTTATTATTGTCTTTCTTGTAGTATCGGAAATTGAGCCCAAATCTCTGGAAGAGAATTTAATGGTGATTTATGCACGATTTACATGTTCCAACTTTGTTTCCAACAGAGTTTTTACTGAAAAGTAGAGCTGCACGCATATAAAAAAAGTTATTAGTTAAAAAGAGTCAGCAATATAAACAAATAAGGCAATGCTACAATTTTTTTGTATATCCCATAAATTTTGACAGTTCGAACAGCTTGCGTTTAACACTGCATCCCCAATGAAATTCCTTTAACTTTTTCCTTACAGAAAAGTATGAAAAAAATTTTGAGAAAAAAAAATTTTTTTTTTGTTAGGTTGGTGATTTCCTTATGAAAAATGTTATCAAACTTTTAACTTTTTCCTTATGAGACATACAATGAAGTAAACCGCATTTGCAAAATTGGTTGTTGTTGTTGTTTTTCTGCTTGTCACAAATTAAAAAATATTGAATGCATATTTGTATTTTAACAATTAGTGTTGTATTTTGTGTCCTGTGAAAAAGTAATAAATAATATATAATATAATAATATAAAATAACAGGTAAACAAAAACTAATTTTGTAAAATGAAGTTAGCTTTACTTTGACTTTTCCCTATTCATTGGGTATGCTCTTCATAAGGAAAAAGTTAAAGGAAAAATTATTTTGCATTGGGGATGCGCTGTAAATTAGATAACGAACAACATCGAATTGCAAG
Organism: Nephrotoma appendiculata; assembly: GCA_947310385.1. Classification (NCBI taxonomy): domain Eukaryota; kingdom Metazoa; phylum Arthropoda; class Insecta; order Diptera; family Tipulidae; genus Nephrotoma; species Nephrotoma appendiculata. Next base: position 108,944,340 of record OX371225.1, read on the forward strand.
TAAAAATAAAATATTTAATTACCGCACATGTTTGCTCGTTTTGTTTGAATGATGTTTATGGCTGCTTGATGTTTTAGAGAGTAGTAGAAACTTTTTTTATTTTTTTTTTATTTTACTGCGATAAAAATACTCGTAGAAACTATATTTTGTGGCAACATTCCCAGGTTTATGTCAACATTTGCTCAAATTAAAAAGAAAAAATCCAATTTTATTTTTTCGTGCTCCTCTCGCAAACGAAAATCGTAATATACTTAACCTTTCATTTTTTACTGGAAAAAAAATTGGAACATGTAATGCGTGACTTCCACAGTGAAATAATTTTTTCAATAAAATTAACACGAGATAAAAATATAAATCCTTTACTTGTTAGAAAGAAACAAAAAAAAATTTCAGTAAAATTTACTGGCAGTAAGCGGGGAAAATGTTGCCATAAAAAGTGTAAAACTCAATACTTTTTATGGCAACATTTGTTTGTCTTTATCACTCTAACGTAATTTTAACATGTATACTCTCCTCTTTTCGGTTTCCCAGTATTTTTTACTGAAAAAATGTGTTTCACTGTGGAATCCACGCATAAATCGTGCATTGTGCGGGAAACAGATGTGCATAATTATGCATGCATCAAAATTAGAATGCACTTGTCTCTATGATATAAAATACATGTATTTTGCATGGCATGCATAATTATGCAAGTAGTCCCTATTTCTAAATTTGATGCGCATCGGCAGTGTTGACAACAAATAAAAAAAGAAATCTATGGTAACTTGACGGCACATTGATTGTTTTGTATATTTCTCCAAAACAGAAACGTCAATATTTTAATTAAATAATCGTATTTTATTACCTGCATTGCAAACTTTTACACAGCCAATATAAAAAAACAATTATCACTCAACACGATCTTTCAAAATGAAGGAAACAAATATGGCGAAATAAAATGCAGTGTCAAAAAATAATGCACATTTGTGTTACCTGCCTATTCGCACGCAGTAATGCATGCATAAATTATGCACATCTGTTTCCTGCATTAGTCGGAAAACTTTTTCAATTTTTGCAAAGCCAACTTTGTGAAACTCAATGATTTGCATTTTTAAATGAGAACGACGCCATAAATATTTTGACTGTTAACTTCTATGCTGTAATTTTTGAATTTTTGCAGGATACCCAACAACACTAAAGAAAACATTAAAATATTTTATGGAAAAAAGCCTACAACTATATGGCTAGAAATTATTTTTAATATAAGTGTTTTAATATAGCTTTTTCTAGGAGCCAATTTGAAGCTGAGCTAAACTATTTTAAATATTCGAATGGTAGTACTCAAACATCCCTTGTATATATTGACATCGATTATAATACGGTGATTGGGAAAATTAACAACTGAAGAGGTGATTTCCCTTTATCATGATAAATAAACTTTAGCAAAGCATAAAGTTTCCCACATTATGTTTAAACTTTAGGCCCCAACATCATCCGCTCCTTTTATAGCATTAGCGGTTGTGCCCAGGACAGTCATTTTTGGCTAATAGTTTTTATTCTGTCCCGAACATCAACCCACACAAATTCTGCTATATTGAGATACGATCTAAACAACTTGGCGACTTGGTGCGAACAGGAACATCCCGAACATTATTAAATATCAATCCATAATATATTCTAATAAGCGATTATTGCCATGAGTAACGTCTATCATAGATATTGGATGTTACTGACTGTGATAGAGTATTGAATTTTAGGAATCATATTGGAAGTACGATAAACAGAGGAAACTTTGCGCTTGGCTCTCACGAATTTGTAGTTAAACGCTGCTCTAAAGAATTGGTAGACCTATCTGTAACTAAAGCGCTTTGTTCCTCCGTTCGTCCACTACTCAAATATGTCAGCAAAGCATTATCTTCATATCATAGTATTCATAAAAATCGAATTGAGGTAGTGCAACAACGATTCGCTTCGGTTTGGTTCGTGTGGACTACCCTGGATAAACAGCTTCAATATTGAGGTAACTCAATACGTTGATGTTACGGTTACGAGTTGTTGTGGATACCGTTTTTGTTTATCAATTACTATCTAGTGGTATTGAATCTCCGGCGATATTCGAAAGAATACATTTCAATTTGACTCCTCGTGCCTTGAGAACTTAGAGTGCTTTTAAGATCGTACCTCAGAGAGTACGACAAAAATAAACCCATATCTAGATTGTTGTGAGAAGTACACCATAATTTTGAATTTCACGACTGTAATATCAGCTTTAAAGAAACTTTTATACTTTATGCAAACATATGTATAACTAATTATTTTTTTATTTATATGTTATTTATATTTTTTTTAAATGATTTATTTATATATTAGGTGTACCGGAAAGTTCTGTCCGTTCCAATTACAATCAGTTTCAACAAGTATGCGCATATTCATGTGACACATATTTGGCTTTCTCTTTTGATCGTTAACAATGTATACACATTTACGTCGCGGATGAACAAAAACAAAGATCATTCTTGTTAGTATTAAGTGAGACGCGATCGTGTACACATGGCTACCGATAAAGTTCATTTACGCCACTGTATTTTGTACGAATTCCAACAAGGAAGAAATGCTACAGAAGCGAATAGAAATTTATTGAAAGTGTTTGGTGAAGGTACAGTTTCTGATAGAACATGCAGAAGATGGTTCGACAAATTTAAAGTAGGTGATTTCGACCTTTCTGATGAGCCACGCTCTGGGCGACCATCTTTGATCGACGACGATACTGTCAAGATCATGTTAGAGCAAGATCCTTTTCTGACCACATCGGAGATTGCGGAAAGGCTTGATTCAGCTCAACAAACCATTTCCGACCATATTCGGAAACTAGGGTTTGTGTGGAAGTATTCGAGATGGGTACCACATAAGTTAAGTGAGAAGAATTTGAATGATCGAATCATCATATGCACATCTCTGCTTGCACGCCACAAAATCGAACCCTTCTTGGACCGGATCATAACTGGGGATGAAAAGTGGATTACCTATGAAAACATCATAAGGAAAAGAGCATATTGTGAACCCGGAAAACCTGCCCCCTCCACTTCTAAACCGAAGTTGAGCCTGCACAAGAGAATGTTGTGTATATGGTGGGACATTCGAGGACCAATACATTTTGAGCTGTTGAAACCAAACGAAATGCTAAATTCGGAGAGGTACTGTCAGCAATTGGATAAATTAAAAACAGCACTCCAAGAAAAGAGGCCAGCGATGTTCAATAGGAAGGACATCATACTGCTTCATGACAATGCCAGGTCACATGCTGCTTTGAGGACTCGTCAGAAAGTCGCAGAACTAGGCTGGGAAATTCTGTCGCATCCACCATACTCCCCGGACCGAATTTCTTGCAGGGCAAACAATTCAAGAACGAAGAAGATATCAGACAAGCATTGGTTCAATTTTTAGCCTCTAGAGATAAGACATTTTTTAAAAATGGGATATACAAATTGCCATTACGGAGGCAAGAAGTCATAAATAATGATGGCAATTATATTATTCAATAAAGTTTATTCAAAGAATGAACCAATTTATTCTTTTGTTTCATTCTAAAAACGGACAGAACTTTCCGGTATACCTAATATTTTATTTAATTTAATTTTTCTGAATAATCAACATTGCAATTGGAGTAACTTCTAGTACATACTTAAATTTCAATTAGAGTGGCCATGTATTCTAATTAGACTTTGACAGCATGACACTAACACTCCATATACACATTTGATGTTAATAAAGAAATTCGAAAACCATTTCCCTATCGGTGTACCAGACGTGCTAAACCAACATTTAAAAAATATATTTAACCTTCGCTCTGCCGATACTTATCGTTACTGTTGTCTACTGGGGTCAATCTGACCCCAAATAAGTTTACATACGTTTTGTACGAAAAAAATATCATTTTTTTGGTTGTTCAATTCATTTTAAAAATCACATTGAAAAATTAAAGGAATATTTAATAAAAAAAAGTACAATATACTTTTTAGTCATAGTCTTCTTGGTCAGTCAATTCTTCTTCTTCGCCAGAATCCGTTTTCGGGTGTTTGATGCATTCTGTGCATAGAGACTTAGTGTGATTTGCACAAGATGGTTTATTACATGAATGACATCTGAATCTGGTTTTAGTATCAGTGGATCGTGGGCAAAGTTAACATCTTGGGCGTTTATCTGCTGATGTCGCTATTTCACCTTCCGCTGGAACTCATTCTACGTGTTTACCCTACACATTATACCCTATTTATTGCAATTTTAACATTTTTTGTTAGCGCTTTCGGGTTGGACAGCCGCTTCAATATATTTGCATGTGCCAATTCCATGGCTAATTGTTTTAGAAATAGTTTTCTTTCTGAGGCTTTCCGTTTTTCGAATAACTGAGGATTGACACACTTATACAAATTGAATGCTGCTATTCCCGCTAGGTCAACCATATTAAAAAATAAAACCATTGGCCACCGTTTCGTTTTCCTTTTGCATGTGTATGCCCTCACTAGCTTGTCTAAGGTATCAACCCCGTCTTTTGTTTTGTTGTAATCCAGAATGATGTTTGGTTCCCCAGATTCAGTGTCAACATGCATCATTGCAACTAGCATCATTGTGCAGAATTGACAATAGACAGATGTCTTTGTATTGCTTGGATTTATAGCTGACCAGAGTTAAATGATTGTCAAAACAAAATTTTGAAGAATTGAGTTTTCGGCGTTTTAATTCCAATTTTCCAGTAAGATGTTTTGGTAGGTCCGGTTTACACTTACGAAATGTGCCAATTATTGTGGTCTCACAAGTCTCACACACAACTGGTAAAAAAGTTGTCCATTGTAATTGTGCGGCCTTTGTTTGAATATGGAACAGATATCCTAAGAACAAGATTTAATGCATAATCTCTGGCACGTGGCTCATCCGGTCGTTTTACTACATAAATTTCAGCGTTCAGAGGGTAAGCATTTTTTGAATCGCACATCCAAAATATTTTTATGCCGTATTTTCCAGGTTTCGTTGGAATATTTTGTCTGAACGAGCATTGGCCACGCGTTAGGACAACCTGCTTATCAATGGTTAAATAGCCTGATGATACGGTTGTCTGAGGTTTGCCAAAAACATATTCCATACATCACGAATCGGCGCTAATTTATCTAATTTTAACCGCTCTGCTCTCATTTGATAATTATGAAATCGTAGGAAACGTAACAACTGGTGCGCAGTTAGAGGCATAACAGCCCGGTAAAATGGTCGATTATCTAAACATTACAGCTCGACCAACCGTTCATCCTAGTTCTTGTGAACTCCGGCGTACATCAAAATACCAATAAATGCGTAAATCTCCACTGAATTGGTCTCATACCAAATACAATGCACTTTTGATGAGTCTCTTCTATTCACAGTATAGAATTCTCAGTATTTATGATTGATTTCAGCAACTATAATGATTATTAGCGTATGCGGTAAAATTGTTTGAAACGCGAGTAGGTGATTTGCTAAGTTTTGTGTCGTTTTAACTATTACGCCTTTCTTTTCTCGCATTATTCAGAAATTGGGTATTCTTGTCACAACTGGAGGTGTTATGCTCCATTTCCGATTGAATTTTTTGTTTTGAGCGAAATACCAAGTGCCTTGAGCTGAAGTTTCAGGCTCGAACTTATTTTCTGCTTGGATTTCGGTAGATAACTCAACGAGTTCTTCATCTACAGAACTATCTGAATCGTAATCGAGTTGCTCAGCTTGTGCATCTCTAACACAATCAGAGAAAGCAGCAATATCGATACCATCATCTGCTATTTCACAATCCTCGTCTGATGCTTCAGGCATTGGGATATCATCAAATAAATCGCGAAGCTCTTGACTGCTTTGCCTTTTTCGCGCCATAACAAAATAACACACAATTACTATCACAAGTCACAAAACTTTAAGAAAAATGATTCACGATTTTCACGTTATTTCAGTATGAAATATATTCGGAAACTAAACATGTGCATCGATTGTTTCGGCAAAGCATACATAAAATAACGGTTAAATATCTGAAAATGTGCATATACATACACATTCAAATACAAAAATCTATGATAGCTTGACGAAAAAACGTTTTCTATGCAAAATACATAACCAAAATTTAGGGTCATATTGACCCCATTGGATAGAAATGCGTTTAGTTTCCTTTAATCTGTTATAACTAATACATATATAAATAATTTCAATACCTTTTTATTCTGTTACTCGCAAACATTACTTGAGGCTTACTCTGTCGGTTAAACGATTTCTATGGAGAAAAGTTTAATATTTTACACTTTAAAGTCGACTGGGGTCCTTTTGACCCCAATGGAGACAGTGAAGGTTAAACAAGTTGTTCATTTTCTCTTTCATCTCTTAGTTAGTGGTTAAAACGCACTGAATCAAACATATAAGTTTAATTTATCAGCATAATTGTATTCATAAACATAAATTATTGTTTACTAATAAAATTATATCGGTAAGTTAAACCTATTTAATTGGGTTCAGTGTGTTTTAAGATAAATTATTAAATATGTTCTACCTCTACGAGAGGAAATAAATGGGAAGATTATTAGGAGTAAAATAGAAGATTATTGCTCGACCGAAACCCAAGGATGGTAGCTGAACAAAAGTAATAATCGACGTTTTCTCGTTGAGAAATAATTGTTTTGTTAAGTAGTTTACAGTAAATACATTTTTTCCTATATAAGGAAATGTTTATGTTCTATTTTGAAAATACGTTTTGAGATATACACAATTTTGTCGCAAATGTTTGAACTATTTGCATTTGGTTTTTATTAAATTTGGAAAATGGTTGTGGCAAGTGTAAATTTTTTAAGTTTAAACGATTATGTCCTATACGGATGTATATATAGTAAATCGCCACAAAGCGCTGAGCTTGTTGGTAGCTATAACTGAAATAAAAAAAGCAAAGAGAAAGCTAAATTCAGATTTTGCCGGTATGCATATAAACAAATCCAAGCAACTTTGGAATTTTATGAATGAAATTATATTCAACAAAACCAGATCCACCAAAGATTGGGCTTTAGTTGACACCGATAGTATAGTTACGAGTAATAATGAAATAGTCAATCTCTTTAATAACTACTTTGGTAATATATCATCTACCTTGGGCCATTATTTTCAAGCACTAGCTCATAAAGATTTTGATTATATTCATTATAGAATTATTTATCCGCTAGAGTTAACGCATACCATCGAACAAGAAGTGCGGCATATAATTTTGAATTTAAACATGAATTCGGCTACTGGAATGGATCGAATCTCTGCAAAATTTCTACAATACACAGTTAGCATCATATCTCCATTGCTGGCTTTATATGTAAATGACTCTTTTGAGACGGGCGTATTTCCAGATATTTGTAAAATAGGCAAAGTACTTCCGATTCATAAAGCTGGAAGTGAAATGGATATATCTAACTATACCGCCCTATAACGATTTTATCTTCCATTTCAAAAATATTTGAAAAGATTATACTGCTTAGACTAAATCAGTTCTTAGAAATAAATACTGTAATAAGCAAATGGCAATTCGGCTTTAGGGCCAAGTCCAACACCACGGTTACCTGCCTAAGTTTAACGAATTCTTTGAGTAAAAGCTTTGAAAAGAAAATGTTCTGTGCCCTTCTGTTTCTAGATATTCGCAAAGCCTTTGATATGGTACATCCTGACATTCTATACTATTTAAATTAAAAGGTATGGGCCTTACCAACATACAACTAGGTTAGGTTAGGTTAGGTTTCAGTGGTTGCTATCGCACACTTAAGCCAATTTTGGCCCATTGTGATACCACAGCATCCGACAGCATAAGCTCTCTTAAACCCATTTAGTACTATTAATATAGCGTAAAAGATCTCGCACATTACAGCTTTCGAGGTCACAGAGGCTTTCCATAGTGTATTTTCCCAAATGATCATGTCTTCTACCAGCTAGCGCAGGGCACGAGCAAAGGAAGTGAGCAAGAGTCTCCTCCTCCTCGTCCATGCAGCTTCTGAAGAAGTCATTTGCATCCAGGCCCAGCCTGCTTGCATGTTCCCAAAAAGGCAGTGCCCAGTAATTATCCTAACAATTCTACCTAAATCACGCTTTCTTATTGTGATTAAGATCTTGGAGCGATTCAAGTTCAGCTAACGCCATACTTGCTTCGCTACCCTGCCAGTTGAACTGGCGATCCACCTAGCATTTGTCAAGGCAACTGCTTCCCTATGGCTTGCTGCTTTCAGCACAGACATAAGCTTCCCTACACATTCTCTCCCTGGTTCCACTTGGAGAGTCGTACCGAACCTTGCTAACTCGTCTGCAGTTTCCCTCAACGTCAAAATGGCCCGGAACTCAGACCAACTTGGTATTGAAATGTTGACTCATCTCGTTAAGAGATGTGTGACAATCCAACGCCACCCTTGACGCCAGGGAAACTGAATCCAGCGAAAGAATGGCCGCCTGACTATCCACATAGATAGTGATATCAATTAACGATATTACATTATGCTTCAACCAATTCATGACCTCTTCAATCGCTAAAACTTCAGCCTGGTACACACTGCAGTACTCAGGCAGACGAAAAGATAAACTAACATTTAATTCTGCACAGAATCCACCCGCTCCCACTCTATCATCGAGCTTGGAGCCATCGGTGAAGAATTTAGCTGACCCGTTCTCCATAATAAGACCACTATTAAAATCCTCCCTAGAGGGGAGAATCACCTTAAAAAGCTTGCCAAAACACAACAGGGGTGCCTAAATTCCCCAGGTCCGCCATTTGCTTACCAAGGATATCCAACGAGAGAAGGTACAGCATGATATCTAGGGCACTAGTGGGGGTTATTTTCAGTGCCCCACTAATGAGCAGACAGGCTGCCCGCTGCACCATCCCCATCATGTTCCTGTATGTTAATTTCTCCAGAGCTGGCCACCATACGTTCACACCATACGGCAGTACGGGCCTTACAACTGCCGTGTAAAGCCAATGTACCAGCTCCGGTTTCAAGCCCCATTTTCTTCCAATGGTATTTTTACAAGAGTACAAGAGTAGAGTGCCACAGTAGCCTTCTTAACTCTTTCTATTCTTGTTTGGTTTCCAACTGAGCTTACTATCCAGAAGAATACCTAAGAATTTCGCCTTTTCAGTAAGGACCATTCAGGCTTGGTGAAACCATTGCCGGAATTTTATATTTCCTAGTGAAATGGACCAGCTCTGTTTTAGAAGGGTTAATCCCCAATGTACATCTACTGGCCCAACTCGCAGTGATTGATGGCGCATCCCTGGTGCTTACCCGAGACATCTATCGCTACGTCATCTGCATAAGCAACCACACTCATTCCTTCCCTCTCCAGTTCAAGTAGTAGTCCATTGAATATTATGTTCCAAAGAAGGGGAGAAAGGACACCTCCCTGGGGTGTTCCTCGAACGACCCGTCTCCTGACGGAAACTTCCCCCATCCTCGCTATGACCCTTCTGCTTCCAAGCAAGTGATCGATCAGCCTGGTTACTGGGTCTTCGATCTCAAGTGGCAACAATCCTTCCCTAATTGCCTCCACCTTCACGTTGTTGAAAGCGCCCTCGATATCGAGAAACGCCACCAACGAGAATTCTTGAAAATCCAGTGACTTCTCAATTCCCCGAACCAAGGTGTGTAATGCCGTATCCACGGACTTACCCTTATGGTACGCATGCTGAGATTGTGCCCAGTTTCTGGGTACAATTCTCGACCGAATATAGACGTCCAGCAGCTTTTCCATGATTTTCAGCAGAAAGGATGATAGAGATATTGGTCTTAAGTCCTTAGGGTTGCTGTACGAGCTTCTACCTGCTTTCGGGATGAAGATCACTCTAGCCTCCCTCCATTTCATCGGGATGTGCCCCAGTTTCAGACACCCTTTGAAGATGACTTCCAGCCAGGGAAGCAAGACCTCCGAGTTCTTCTGAATTTCTGCTGGCACAATCCCATCCGGGCCAGCTGACTTAAAAGGCTTGAACCCTTTAATAGCCCATTTTATCTTCCGTGTATTCAGAAAATCTTCTGTATGTAACAGATGGACCCCGCAGTCATTCAAAGGCCCCGCAGTTGACACTTCCTCACTTCCAGGGAAGTGAGTTTCCATCAAAAGATCAAGAGTCTCTTCGCTAGACGCCGTCCATTCGCCATCCGGTTTTATCAAATAGCCTGAAACAACTGGACTGGAGAGAATCTTTCTTAAGCGCGAGGTTTCTGAGACCCCTTCCATTCTATCACAGAAGCGCCTCCGCGACTTCCTTTGCGCCTTCCTTACTTCTCTTTTGTAAACTCTGAGGTCTTCCTTATAGAAGTTCCAGTCTTGAATTTCTCTAGATCTTTTCGCTCTATTGAAAGCAGACCCGCAAGCTTTCCGGCCCTCCGCAAGTGCCGAGGTCCACCAAACAGGTTTTCGCTTTCCCCTTAGCTTTGTTAATGGGCAAGCTTCCCTCATAGAGATATTGCAAGCCCTAGTAAGAGTATCCACCATTGAGTCCAGTTCACTACCCGTGTCGGGGAGTCCTGGAACTCAAGATGGAATGATGCCCTCCAATACCTCCCTATATACACGCCATACTGTCCTTCTAGGATTTCTGAACACGTATTGATTTGTAATTTGGAGATTTAGTTTAAAAGTTAAGTATCGGTGGTCGGAGAAGGAATGCTCCTTCGCCACCCTCCGTTCTCTGATCATCGGAGAAATAGATTCAGAGACCAAAGTAATATCCAGAACTTCCTGTCTATTACTAATAAAAGTGGGTTCCTGACCTATATTACTAATAGTGAGGTTAGTTCTTAAAAGAAATTCGAAAAATAACTCACCCCTATCATTGATTGAGCTGCCCCAGATGGGATGGTGTGCATTCGCGTCACATCCCAGGATAGCTCCCACCTTCCTTCTTTCCGCGTCACTGACAAGTGCCCCCAGTATATCTGGCATACAACTAAAATTGTTTGAAAGTTAACTATGTAACAGAAGACAGATTGTTAAAATATAAGAGAGTAAAAGTAATGAAATACTGCTGAATCTTGGAGTTCCCCAGGGCTCGATACTAGGTCCTGCATTATTCATAATTTTTGTTAATGATATTACCCACATCAGCTTAGAGGGAAGAATACAATTGTATGCAGACGATGCTGTTGTTGCTTATGAAGCCAAAACCCTAGAATGTCTGATATCCAAAATACAAAATGAGTTAAGATTACTATAGGTAAGTGGTTTAAGACCAATCATCTTCTCCTAAATCACGATAAAACGAAATACATAGTATTTGAAAACAAACTGTTGGATCCAAATGTGTTAAATATGTATCCAATCACTTATAACTCTTTTGTGATTGAAAGGGTTACTAAGTGGAATTATCTAGGTCTGGTGATAGATTGTAAATTCAATTGGTCGTGTCACGTCGAAAAAACAAAAAAGTCTATACTACCTTATATATTTGCCATAAACAGAACCAAACACATGCTTCCTTAAAAATCCTTGTTACTCCTGTACTTTGCATTCATTCAATCGCGTTTGGTTTATCTAAATCCGATTTGGAGTAGCTGTGCAAACTACATGATAAACGAGTTAGAATTATTGCAGAAACGAGCTTGTCATTTATGCGCCCATACGATATCTAATGCAAAAGCTGTTTGAAGAATTTCAATCTCTCCATTTCCTAATCGATCGAGAGCTAATAATCCTAATATACAAAATAGTAAATAATCAGATAAATCACAGTTTTCAATTGATCAAAATACATGATCGTCATAGATATGAAACAAGAAGAAGATCAAATTTTGTAATTGATTCCTTTACATCAAACGCATCCAATAATAACATATTGTATCGGGGTCTTAATAAATTCAATTCACTTCCATCCAATATTAAATATATTGAATCTCTGAAAATGTTTAAAATCAAACTGACAGAACATTTGAAGGGTCAAAATAGTTAGCCAATCTGTATTGAGGACTTCTCAGCAATGTCATAAATTCATGAATGAATGTAAATTTAATGTTTTATTTTAATATTATAGTAACCAATATTGTATAAAATGTAATAATTTTGAAGTAAATTTTTAAACTGAGTTCTTGATAGTTCTCAGAAAATAATTTATTGTGAAGTTGCGCTACAACCAGCATTGGTTCGAGCGACTGAATATTTAATGTAGATATGAATTTATAGTTATAATGAATTGTTACATGATTTTGTCTAATAAAGTTGAATAAATAATAAAAAAAAAGTGATAACTAGTAGCATTTTGGTAGACCTAAATACTGTTAAGTCTATTTCTAATTCCTACTCTCTATTTTTGAACAAATAAAGTATTGCTTTTAGTCGAGGAAGTAGAAAAGTAAAACTACATAATCATTTTATTTCTCGTTTATTTGCAGCACCTAAATAATTTGCTAGAACATTATTTAGAACCACTGAAACGTGAAACATTTTTATCAATGGCTGAGATAACAACACTTTTCGGCAACATTCAGGAAATTGTAACATTTCAACGGCAATTCCTTCAAAATCTCGAAGAAGCATTGGAATTAGAACCAGAATTTCATAAATTTGAGCATCCAAGTCAATTCAAAGTACGTAAATAATTTAATAATATTAATTTAAATGATTTTTGTTTTTAATTATAATTGTTTATTTTTTTTTCTTGTAATTTATTATGTACAACAGAATGTTCTATTTGCTATTGGATCAGCGTTTTTATATTATGTAAATCATTTTAAATTATATTCATCATTTTGTGCTAGTCATAGTAAAGCACAAAAAGTTTTACATCCAAGTAAGTATAAATAAATATACGAAAATAAAAAATAAAAATAAATGTTAAACACACCAAAAAAGAAAATTACAATAAGAAACCAAAACTTTATAATATTGAAAGAATAATAAAAAAGTTTTTGTTTTCTTCAAAAACTTCTTATTGTTCAAATTTCATCATCGTAATCTTATTCCAATTGTTATATTAATGTTTAACGATTTATACAATTTTTTTTGTTGTTCTGTCGAAAATATTAAAAAAGTAAAAATACCCTTATTGTTTTGTTCAATAAGCTTTCTATACTACATATATACACCACATATCTATTCTTCGTAGAATTTTCTTAAATTAAAAAAAAAAATGTTTGGTTGTTGGCTTCATTATATTCATTCGTATTGATTTCTTAATTTTTTTGCTCCTAAACTTCATTTTATTCATCTTAAAATGACCAAAGCCTAAAAATTATAATTAGTTGCTACTTTTAATTTCCATCTCATCGTATAAGATAAAATAGGGGCAAACAAGCGAACAACGCTGTATACCGACTATATACAATTAAAAATATCAAAAGAGGTTAAAATTGATTCGATCAACAAAAAATTAAATATCCTTCCGAGAAAATGTTTAGAAATCATAAAGTATGAAATTTTTGTTTTAATCAGTTCCACCCCATCTCTTGGTCGGTGTAATTAAAATTACAAAATAAGAACAAAAACACACACAACGGATGGTTAATTTGCTTTTTCCATTGATTAAAATAAAACAAAAAAAAGGGTTATTGACGTAAAATGGTGTGGGTGGCAAAACAGGAAAAAGGACAATTTTCTAAATGGTGTGGAAAAATTACAGTTATCTTTATAATTTTATATTTCATTTAAACCACTTTCATCTTCAAAAATTGAAACAAAGTTGGTGGTAACGTAGAAGTGGAATAACGATACGATCTGTTTATTCAAAATATTAAATAATTATATACAAAATCATTAAATATTAAACGTACGTGCTTTAAAAAGTGAACTTTATTTTAATTAAAACATTTTTATTTAACTTCCAGATGAAGGTAATCAAGCATTACAGGAGTTCCTTGCGGCTAGGAATCCGAAACAACAACACAGTAGCACATTAGAATCATATTTAATCAAACCAATACAGAGAATTTTAAAATATCCATTATTATTGCAACAATTGAGAAATTTGACTGATCCTCATGCTGAGGAACATTTACATTTAGTTGGTACGTACTATTTTCATTCAATATAGCCAACACACATATTTTGACATTGAAACTTATCGGTTCCAACTTTTTTTTCACATTTAAAGAGGCCTTGAAAGGAATGGAAAAAGTAGCTGAGCACATAAACGAAATGCAACGAATCCACGAAGAATATGGTGCAATATTTGATCATCTGTTTAGGCAACATCAAAAATCGTGCAAGCAACCTATCGACTTAAGTCCAGGTAATTGATATCATATTAAAATTTATAACATTCGATTCATTTATATATTGAGAGCCGATTTAAATAAATGTCTTTTCATTATATTTAGTTTAGATTTAATATTTTTAAATTTTATATTCTAAATTAGTGTCATCTTTAGGTGATCTCTTGTACTATGGTGGTGTGGAATGGCTAAACATCTCAGATTTTTTGGGAAAAATCAAAAAAGGATTAGAGTTACATGCGATGTGCTTTGTATTTAAATCGGCCGTTGTATTTCTATGCAAAGAACGTTTGAGGCAAAAGAAAAAATTAATGGGGGTCTCGAGTAAAAATACGCCAAATGAAGTTGAAATAATACGATATCAAGTATTAATACCAGTCACCGAAGTACAAGTGCGTGCATCATCAGCCAAAGATATGGATTCACATTTTCTATGGGAGTTAATTCATTTACGATCACAATTACAACGACGCTCCGAAAAAGTTTACGTTTTGTCTAATAGTACCGCTGATTTTCGTAATGCCTTCTTAAAAACAATACGACAAATAATACGGGAAAGTGTTCGAAATATGTCGATACCAATGAAAGGACTTGGCTCCTTAGGACAAACAATTGGAAATGAAACCAGAGCAAGTTTATCACATTCAATTACGGGAAGTTCACAAACATTGGAGCGACCAAAACAGCAGATCACAATTATGCAAGGATCACAAACCCTTGGTAAAACAAAGAAATCGAAAACAACGCAACGACACTCGGCCGGAAATATTGATTACGATAATCTATCAGGAAGCCAGGAGGCAGACGATCCACCTATGCAGCATCAAGTAGGCTTCCGCACACGAAGTAAAACAGTCGGGGATGCTGCTGATCAACCGCCTCCACCACCAAAACGTGGTTGTAGCCAACTACAGATGCAGCATGATCCAGAAAAACTTGATCCTGGCACAAAATCGGAAGGAGAAGACGACTCGCAACATGGAAGCATAATCATTAAATCAAAGGCAACATTAGGCCGGACACCCAATCATTTAACGCTAAGGTAATGAAAATCGCCACCTTCAAAACGCTATAAAAATAACATTAATTTTTTTTTCTCTTTACGTCGAAATTATAGCACAACCTCTACATTATCAGTCGGCAGTACAGGAAGCCAAGCTCGTTTAATTCAATCATCTCATCCTCCTTCGACGTATCAACCAGTATTAATGAAGGATTTAGGTAAGAAACAATCACCTACCAAAAATCTAAATATTATTGAAATTTTTCCAAATAATGGTAATAACAATGGCGACGATGAGCAAAAATTAACCGATAAGGTTATGGATAAACATTTAACAGAATTAGTTGAATGCGATAGTTTAAGTCAAAACGATTCATATAACATTGCTAAGTTTATGGCTAATCTAAAAGAAAAAACTCTCGAAAGTCAAAATTACGGCCAAAATGTTGAAAATGATGAATTTAGAAGCGAGAATATTAATAATAATAATAATGTGAATGATCATGATATAAATGATGAAGATTTAAATGATAGTATTAATAACAATAATTGTAGTAACGATCAGTCAATTAGTGATGATACTTCTGAAAATTCCTCTCCAACCATATCTACATCAGAATCACAAATCACTACGGTTATTGATAAAAAAGTTGACAAAATTTTCAATGGAAACAAAAAAGATATGAAAACTACTGTACCTTCCTCATCATCTAGTACATCTATTTCCACTTCTACTTCAGCTTCGAATTTTAATTATCACAATGATAAACGATCGTCAGTGTCATCGAATGATGGTACAAAAAAATTATTAAAATCACCACGAGCTAGTTTTGAATCACGATCACCAGATCGAGGTAAATCAAATGGTAGTAGCCCAATTAAAATTATTAAAGTTAAATCGCCCAGAAATAGCGTAGATTCGGGAAAGAGATTGTCAGTAAGCCGAGAAAGTTCAATCGACCGCAGTCCCGAGTGTCATAAAAAACGATCGGTAAGTCCAAAACGACCAACTGAGGGCATATTAAAGCGATCGTTGAGTCCTAAACCGATAAATACTCCAACCGCGTCACCATCGACAACTCGAGCTAGCATCGGAAGTACTAGTTCGATGAGTAGCGGTATATTGAAACGATCACTAAGTCCAAATAAAGCTAAGTCACCGGAACGAAGCTGTTTGAAAAAGTCCTTGTCACCACGAAACAGTGTTGATTCTCGATCACCGGAGCGAGAACGTGATCGAGATCGATTATATCCTAGTAACGCATTATCGCCTCGAGGTAGTATTGATTCCCGATCACCCGATCGTTCCGGTAATAAACTACATGTGCGCAGCCTGTCGTCTCCTAGAAATAGTATTGACAGCCGCTCTTCTGATCGTTTAGACGTCAGTAAATTCCGTAGTCCTCGCAACAGTTTTGACAGTCGATCACCTGACCGCAGCACTAGCACCACCACAGGTGGTCGCCGTAGTCTGAGTGCATCAGCACGTAGTAGCTTCGATTCTAACCGTTCTCCAGAACCATACTATTTTCAGTATCCGCCCTATAATTCACCTCACGTATCTCAAACCATTCATTCACCCTACGCAAATCAGTTCCGAAATGAATCACGTTCACCTGATCGTTACAACAATAGTGGTCCACGTTTAAGTAAATCACTTGATCGATCGCCCCGCGAACAACCACAATCGTATCTTGAAAATTATTATTCAGAATATGAGCAAAATGAAAATTTATATTATGATCATATCCCGCCGCATATGCGGTCGCATTCGGACGAAACAAACTATCTAAAATATAGCGGGATCGAAACGGTACGATCGAATGAATCGTTAACACGTGCGTTGGAACACCCAGCATGCGTAGAATGTATGATACAGAAAAAGCCACCCTAGCAAAGAGCCCGTGTACGACAAAGTCGTGCACGGAAGAAAACACCACGTAATAGTGGTAGTAGCCATTTAGCTCATTCGAATAGTTTTGAGAAAACCTCTAATTATGATGGTTGTGTTGACTGTCATGACTATTATGAAATTCATGTTTAATTTATATTTATTCTATTTTTTCAACTTTTTAATTTTTGTTTTCGTTTTATTTTAGTTTTTCGTTATCGTAGAAAATTTTGGTAAACAAAATTTATATCCAAATCTTATATAAGGTATATTTTATCAATTTATTTCGGCAAATTTTTACTAAATTATATTATTATAAACTTATAAACTATAAAGATTAACCCCATTTTTAATAGTAATAACAAAATTATTAAAATTAACAAAATTAATTGATTAATAAATTAGAGTGTTGTGATTTTTTAACAAAAGTATATTTAATATTTATATTCTTACTATTTTTAACAAAAATATTATATTTAAAAAAGACAAATTATCATTAATTAAATTAATTATTAATCTTAGATAGAAAATTTAACTGAATTATTATTTTTTTATTCTGTTCACTCTGCTCGTATATAATATTACAGTTTGAATTACATACAAAACCTACATAATTATTATATAATATGTATCGTATTTATGTATTTTATTATATATTACGTACATTATAATTAATTCAAAAAACTTTAAACGTCAATTATGTTTTAATTATTTATAGTTATAATCAGGAATTGATTTAAATTTGTGATACTTCAAATTTTGTTCATTGTGTTTTACTTAAATTTTGAAATTAGAAAGACGATTAAAAGAAATAAACTACCTATTATTTTAATAAATAATGAATATTTATAATTAAATATTATTATTTAAAATAGTAAAATAATGAATGAAAATAGAGAAATAATTAAAAATACAACCGAAACAATATAATACTAACAGAAATATACGTAAATAAATTATACAAATAAATATTGAAAATTAACATAAATATGCCACATAACATACCGGGATAGCAATGCAATAGCAATTTAACTGTTAGATATCTTTGTTAAAAATGCTGTGAATGGCAGAATGTGTACTACCTAGCATTTCTAACCTAACCAAGAATATTGACTAAACCGTTTTTAGGTCAAATATGCACGTTTTGAATACCTAGGCAATTTTGATTACATTATTTTTATCAAAGTAAAGCTGCACGAAAAAAAATCCTACAGATCTTATTTCATGCTTTTGGCCCCGGCTATAATTTCGTTATATTTTGTAATAGGCTATAATTAAACTACTAATTAAATTTTAGTTCAGTCCACCGCTACAAAGCTCTACGACAGGTCGTACGATCAAGTTCTGGCGGTTAAGTGACAATAGTTGTGTTACGCCACATGAACATTGATATCCTTATGATTCGATTCAAGTAGCACGGTTTAATACCAAAATGAATATATATGTCAATTTTGATGAATTCGATAAAAATATTATTACCACTTGAAATAGTTGGGTCACAGACCGTCATGTGAAATGTCTTAAGTTGTAAGAACCGCCTGACGTCCGAATATGGGAATTGCGGTAATAACGTGTAAGCGACTATCTTTTGTTGTTTGTTTTTTATGCATAGATCAAGTTTTCACAATTCTCAAAGCACGTGAAGCAAAAATATTTTGTTTAAATGCATTTGTGCAACACAGGCAACGTGTTTGTTGAAAAAAACTATGGCATAAACAAGTTTATATAAAATAAATAATACTAAATATGGTTATTAATTTGTTTATACATAAAACACATTAGGACATAGCAAAAAAAAAATACATAAATAACAAATTATGAAAATTGCGCGCTTTCGTAACTTGTTACTTGTCAAAAATTGACAGTATCTTTGGTGGGAAAAATATCAAATCTTTCAAAAAATATCAATTTGATTTAAATCAAATCTACATATCTGTTATTTTTGTGTCGCAATATTTATGATTTACATCGAATATTTTTTCCAAATAACTTCACATTAGACGTTTATTTGTTCTTTCAAAACCATAGAGTTAGGATAAAGAGAAACGAAACAACAAAGTGTGCCTATGAAAAAAAACTCAACACGTTGAGGCCTGAAATTTTATATATTTTCTCTCTCTAAATTAACATCCAATATGGTGATTTGCAATTTTTTCGTGACTATTGAACATTTTGAATTAAATTACCATGGCAACAAGTTCAAGATGTTATGAACCCTTGGAATCTACCAACAGAGATTATTCTGATTTATAAATTCCTCCGTCTTGATTGATAAAAAATTTCAATTCTCGTTTTTCAATTATTTTCATTCCTCTTTGTTTTAGTTCTAAGTTCAACTGGAAAAAAGTTGTTTTATGTTTCTATAAATCAGTAATTCAAAAACATTACCATTAACTGTTTACCTTGGCTCTATTTTTTAATTCAACCCAATTAGGCAATAGTTATATTCAAAACGGGAATTCCAATCCAAGGCATTTGACCCCATGCTTGATGTAATGATATTCTCATCATAATCATTTCATAAACACATTGCATGTGGCATTTGACAAAAGTACGGTATTTTTTCACATTTCGAAAGGTTCCCTTTCAAAACGCACAGATAAGTATTCCTCCAATTTTCAGGTAGCTCCTGCTGACTCCAGATTGTAGAAATACCTTATATATCTTAATTTTAAAAGGATGTAGCGTCAAGTAGAGAGATACAAATGGTATGAGATTTGATTCATACAACTAGTTACCATAGTTACCGTCCCTTAAGGCTGCAGCTCTTAGATGAAAATCTCTAGTTAAATTTCTGTCTCGTTCGAGTTACCAGTAGATGCATAGATTATGTTTCCAATACACTTATTCATATGTTTCCGTTTCTTAGGCGAGGAATTGTAGAATTAAACTAAAACAAAATATGATCATATTTCGGTGTTTTGCACCTTCATCAAGAAGTGAATAAATCTAAAAAAATATGTGGAACACAATTATTTTATAATAAATGAAGTAGATGAAAATAGATTGGTTTCAAAGTTGCAATAGTCACTTATCTGTTAAAATCGATAAATTGTAGCCTCAAGTGTAGGTCAAAAAATATATGACAACTTAATTTCAAAAATGTATTAGAAACGTATAATTATTATCTACAAAAAAAAAAACGTAAATTTGCATTTGTAAATGATTTAACTACTAAAGGTTAATAAATGTTTCGAGGAAGTTACAATTTACAAATATAATTCAGTTGGTCTTCAGCTCTTTATATCAAACTTAATCAAGGAAATTGCTCGTATTTTAGATGAAACAAAATTAATTTATCGCTGTCCTTGACATTTATAATGTTGGCTAATTTCATAAACTAATCATTAAATGCTACTTTATGACAATCTGCGTTAAATTTTTTTCGGGCAAATTTGACTGAGAGTATTGAAAGAGAGTAAAACTACCCAACCAAATCATTTTATTTGAATATCAATTCACAAAACAAAAATTGTAAATGCTATGTGATTAAATTAAAATTATAATAAATAAATAAATAAAATAAAAGATTGTTAGGATAAATCTCAGGTAACTTCATTTCAAAAAGCGGTAAATTTTTCCGTAGATTTTCACGCTTACTTTGAACTATGCAATCTTTTCTCCAACCTAATGAGACACGCGAGAACTGATAAATAGCTTCAACAAAATTTCTCCAAATATTTTCGTTCGTAACAAAGAGACGACAAACATGATGACTAATTACGGTTACGGTCCGTTCAATGTCATTCATTTATCATTAAGAGCTCAGTCGCGAGGTTCTACTTTTTGGAGCTGACTCAGATGACTCACAGCTATGCTGTGCATTAAGTAAAAAATGAGAGATGATAAGTGGAATAAGTGATAAGTTAAAAAGCATTTTGATGCAGGGATCACCCTACCATACTCTTGATGATTTTGAACACCTAGAAGTGTCAAAATAGCCAACGTACTCCAATGTATGCTATCCCCTTCAGTTAAAAACCTATAGACTGTGAACTGGTATGCCTTTTTGTAACATTTCTCTAATATAATCCTTAGAGTGAAGGACTGATCAGCTGTTGATCTGTTTTGATGAGATCCACACTGGCCTTTGCCCTAGAATCGCTTGCTATATGGATAACTTTTCTACCATTAACTTGACCAAAAACCTTATAACCAGTTTTTAAGTTAAGCACCTCCCAAAATATACAGTAGGTGCAACAAGAGCGTGTACGGCAAACAACTAAGTAAAAATAAAACTACGATTTTTTTTTGTTATGAAACTTTAGCTGTTTTGCTTTAGCAAAGTCCGCTTAGCTTTTAAAAATAAAATATTAGAGGCCAATTTTGATTTCAGCAATATTTGCTGGCAAATTTCCAGTAACGAACGGAAAATAATTGTTCATCATAGTTGGCTTTTATGTCAGTAGTAATTGTAATCTGAACCGTTTCTATGAAAATCTTGTTTTTTATAGTTTTAGTTAAAGCCAACTTTACTTTAATTACTACTGATAAATACGCCAACTATGATGAATATTTGTTTTCCGTTACTACAAATTCACAAGCAAATATTGCTGAAACCAAAATTGGCCTCTAAAGCGCGATTTAGATGATGAAAAAATGTTGGCCCAGCAAAAAAAGAGTTTGGTATATTAAAATTTTCGTGTGTATGACAAAAAAAGAACACCATCATGCAAAAATTTTGCTGTGCGTTTTTGTCTTTTTTCAACAAATATTATTTATGGCATTTTATATTTCTTTCTCAATTCAACTAATGCGAAAAATTTATATTGTGTGCAGCTCTTAACATACAGCAAACATTTTGCTGGGCCAACATTTTTTCATCATCTAAATCGCGCTTAATATTTTATTTTTCAAAGGTAAGCGGACTTTGCCAAAGTAAAACAGCTATTATTGCATTTTCTTTATGCTACCAACTAATTAATATTAAAGTCACCATTTCTGCTAATAACTGCCTGGCACCTTATATCCATACTATCAACCAAATTCTCTGCATACTGTGGTGACAAATTTTGCCATATCTTCCGGACGACTCGCGCTAGATGGCTCAAATTTTTTATGTGATACATTTTCAGCTTAATCTTTATGAGTGCCCATAAATTTCGATCGGATTGGCATCAGTGGCACTATTCTGGTTTTCCCTGGGAATAAGGAATTGGTAAAAATATTTTCATAGCATTTTAGTCTTAATTATATTTTTTTGGCCTACTGTTGGAATTATTTTGGTCTAAATATTTTCGAAACAAAGATATATTAGCTGTGTTCCAATGGAAACAATTTGCTACTCACAAGTACTTGTGAGTAGATAACCAAAGGAACGGGCAAAATTATGACAGCAACATATTTTGTTGTACAAAAACAAATTTGTTTGAATATTTTCAGACAATTTGGTAATACATAATGTCAAAAATTGGACATACCATGAAGGCAAAGCCTTAATCTGTGCGTACGCTGGCAGGAAAGAGGAGTATTGAGCTTCTAATAGTGAAAATGTAAATAAAATTAATTTATATATAATTATTATAAAAATCCACCGCTTTAATAGTTGAATCAATTCCATCAGTTTAATAATTTTATATATATATAGTATATGTACTCGTATATGTATAATTGAATCAATTTAATAATTTTAATTAGTAGCTAATTGTAATTTTACAAATTTTATTGCAATTTGATAAGCAATTTTCCACAAAAATCCCTTATCGCCAATCAATCGAATATAAACAAACAAAAAATTGTAATAAATCTGACATTTCAACATAACGAAACCATCACAAAGCCATCTGTTAGATTTTTTGAAACTAATATACCTACCGTCAAATTTATGCGTAACAGCTTTCAACATCTACACCATCGTTTGAGTATGAGTAGCTGCGAGTAGATACAAGTACTTGTGAGTAGTTTGCTTTCTCCATTGGAACACAGCTATTATTTACGAAAAGTGCATTTAAAAGCCCCCCCCCTCGCTCTACATGGAGCTATACTATATGCTTCTCAGTTTGGACAATCCTATTTTTTTGTTTAGTAGACTAAACACGCATTTTAACATTAAAACTCCAAAAGGATGACTCATCAGTAAACACAACATTGGTCCAATCTTTATTTTTATGATCATTCAGCCCACTGCAGTCGCTTTTCAATGTGCTTTTGTGTTAGTAGTGGTTTGACCAAAGTAGTTCGATATGAAGAGCCATGTTTTGGTATAAAGAACATTGTATCTTTATGAATATGTTTCTCAATTTCTTAAACTTAAGCTGATGTTATTAAATTTTCTGTAAAATCGCTATTTCCTCTTAAATTTTAGTAAAATTAAGTGATCAAATTTAACTTAGAATAGAATAATTCAAACAGTCTGTACTGTAGAAAAGACTCAGACAGACAGGCACCACCTCGAAACCCTTTTTTCGAACTTCGTGGTAAATTCACATGTTTTATAGTTAAAATAAAAATAATAATCTTTGAAGTTGCATTAAACTCAATAATTAACCTGTTAACCTGTTAAGGATCTTAAAAATGGCAGAAAATGTCCAATATTTTAATTTTAATATTATTGTTATCTTTAAAATTTAATGTAAAATTTAAATACTTTAAGTTAAAGTAAATATACGTTAAGTTTGGATTTAATCATTTTAAAATACAAATTTTGCATTATTTAAAAATGAAAAATTAAGTCGTCTGTACAAAAATTATAGGTAAAATATCTTAAGTTTAAAAGTTATTTTACTAGATGAAAAAGTTAAAGCTTTATTTTTCTATCTTTATGTTCTTTCCTCAAATACTTCTGTCCAACTTCACTTTCATCTTGTTCACGCTAAATTTCGGCCCATTTTGTATGTCGCAGCAGTTTTCATTTATGATTTTGTTTGGCCAAAAGCAATTTATGAGCCGTTCAAGGCAAATAGCTCGAGTCTTCTTGTAAATCTATGTGTATGTTTTTTAAAGCCATTTAACATTACCGGACAAGTGGTGCAGTGGTTAAAGCTTCGGCACTTGGACCGGGAGGTACTGGGTTCGAATCCCATCAGAAGCTGGATGCAAAGCGAATTTTCGTCATCGATTACGATCGGTGATGTTAATAAACACAACTAAGACCCTCTGTTGGAGTGCAGAATTCAGCGCCGACCCACCGTCCATGTCAGTTTACAGCTTGCAATGTGCAGGTGGTATATTGTAATTGTGTGAATGGGTGGTTTGTGCGTGAATGAAAGGGGGGGTATTAATTGACCTTCAAAGGACATTAAATCCACTGGACAGTTAATACTTCCTTTTTAAAATAAAAAAAAAAAAACATTTATAGATTTGTGTTCCTTGACATGGCGGAAGCATTCCCGATCATTTCAAGCACATTGAACATATTTCGAACTGTGTTCATGGCCAACGGGTTTTTTTATGTTCCGCCGGTATATTAATCTAAATTCGAATACAAAAATAATGATATTAAAAATTGCTACCAACCCGCGCTGCTTCGGTTTTTTAAATCACACAATTTTCGCCTCTGTTATATTTAAATGGTGCAGAAAATCTCCAGAAGAAACTCTTTAGTCAATATAAACGTTATTTTTTATTCGTTCACTTTCATATTTTAACTGTCTAATTTAATTATATAATTTATTCGTTAACAAATTTAAATAAAATATTTAATGGTGCTAAGAATATTTAATTAGTATGTAAATATTTAATTGTTTTAATTTCATTGAAATATTAAAAATCAATGCTAACACACTTATATACTAAAACTAAACCATCCAAAAAAGTTCAATGAATTCATGACGTTTATGATATAAACTTAATTTTAAATTATATAATTAAATTAAAAGAAAAGTTCTAATTCATATTCGTTTGATCTTCCAATATAAACAAAAAATATAAAAATTAAAACAATATTGAATGTAATATAATAATCTTTAATCGTTAAACGTTGATTATTGATATTTAAAATAAACAAAATTAATTAATACATATTATTATATATTATATTATTACGTGGAATAATAAAATATTATATATTAAAACAATCACTGTGAGGGTCGTAAAAATAAATATTTATTCTTTTATAACACTTAGTTTTTATTTATTAAAAATATATATTATATATATAATAAAATCGAGACTGTTCAGGGACATTTTAATTTGTATTGTTTATTTATTTATTTTTATATAAGTTTTCCTTTTACTTTTCTGGTGGATGATACTGTGATAGATTTTTATATACTTTCCAATCAAAATTTATACAATCATAAAATACCTAGGATATAAGATACTACGAACTAGCATTGCTGTTTGCTTCTTTTATTTCCGATTTGTTTTATACCATAATAAGCAAAAAAATTATAAATAAAAGGTTGTGCTATTTTATTTCTTTATTAAATAAAAATTCTATCAACAATATTTATCCCAATCATAATAAATTAAAATAAATTTTCTTTAATTTAATGTTCCTGCTGAAACGCTTCACAAAAAATTTAAATTAATTAATTAAAATTTAATATTGCTCATATCAAACAGTATTATTATTATTATTATTATATATTATTATAAAAATATAAATAAATAAATAGAAATTTCAGAGGCTGATTATTAATATTCCTATAAACAAATAAACAATTTATACAACTAAATCAAAATATTAAAAATAAAATCTCCCGTTTAAGTAAGGCTTTGTAGCAATAAAATCAAAAAAAACATATAATAATAATAATAAAATCAAAAAATAGAGCACACATCTAAATCATATAAATTAATCCGCTAACCGTATTTTTACGAAATCGCGCGCATCCAAAACATTTTGTTCACTATGGTTTCTCCATATTTCGTTTTTCGACCGATTCGGTTTACGTGAATTTTCATATTGTTTTTTATCAATTCTTTTTGTTACGGTTGATATATCATTGTTATTAAAACAAATTATTACTTAAAATAGTTTTGAATTTTTAGTAAATTATATTACAAAAAAAAATTATTAAAATTTAAAAAAAAAAATTAAAAATCGTGTAATTGTTATTTGTTATAATTTTTATTATATTTAATATTATAATTAATATTATTAATAACAAAAAATGTATGACCTCATAATATAAACAAAATAAAAATATAGCAATAAAATATTTTGATAGGATAATTATTATTTATTTATTCTTACTTTACTTTTTACTTGTTTTATAATTTTGAAATGAATTGAATTGATTTTTTTGTTGCTAAATATAATACTATTTATGCTATGCTTTGTAGTTAATTTGCATGCTATACTATATAATTAAAAAATTAAAACCAAAAAAATTAAAATAATAACAAAAATAACTAATTCAGGTAAAACATAAAAAATATTAAATCTCAAAAATAAATTTTCAAATTTATTAAGTTTATTATCATTATTAATTAATTAATTAT
The DNA here is from genome assembly GCA_947310385.1 of Nephrotoma appendiculata. Lineage (NCBI taxonomy): Eukaryota > Metazoa > Arthropoda > Insecta > Diptera > Tipulidae > Nephrotoma > Nephrotoma appendiculata. The sequence continues at coordinate 108,970,828 of OX371225.1, forward strand.
TAAAATTAATTCCCTTTTTTAAACACTCAAACAAGACTCAAATTAATTTTTTGTTGCAAATTAAAATTTTAAATACAAAAGATTATTATTCAGATAGCATCGCTTTTTAATAGTTTTCTTTATTTTTTGTTAATTATTCTTAATTTATTTTTTCCGTTTTTATTTCTTTCAATGTCTAATGGTTAACACACACCCATACTTTTTTTTATTAGAATAAAAATTAATATTTAAAGATTTAAATCAAACGAAATAAATTACAACTATTTATTTTTAATGTTTAATTTTAAAAATAAATATACTGTATGTATTTTGTTTTACCATTAATTTACCATTACTTTTATCATTTATAATTTATTAGTTATCATTTGTAATCTGGCAATTTAATTTAAAAAAAATTTATTTTTATTTGATTGTAGGGTCCCCAGTGTGGAAACCACGAGACATGATTAATTTAGGCGATGCACAGTCAACATCACGCAAAGATGATTCAAATACAAAGTAAAAAATAAAATTAAAATAAATTATTTAAATTTAATTTTTTGTTTAATTTTGACATAATATAAATTAATTTTGTTTTTCATATTTTTTTAATTACAAAAAAAAATCCGAATTTTAACTAAAGTATATTATTATTTTAATTTGCATAAGATTAAAAATCAATTAAGTTTTATTTTATTTATAATTATTATTTAAATCATATTTCTCATTTTTTTATCATTTAAAAAAAAACGAAATATATATTTAAATAAGGGAATTGAATTTTAAATAAATACTATTTATTATTATAACACATTTAAAAATAAATATATAATATTATTATAATATATATTTGTTATTTATAAAAACCATGAACAAAACTTCGTAAACCAAACCAAACCTTAATTAATTAAACACGCAACAGCAAAATAAAAACCAAAAAAAAAAAAAAAAATAGATAGATTAACGGTTACGTGAAGTAAATGTTAAGTTTAAACAAAAAAAATAAATAAATAACGTAATTAGAAGAAATTAATAGGATATTTTAAAAATTATTTAAATTAAAAAAATAAAAATTAAAATTAAAATAAATAAAATGCATTGAATTAATGTCATTTTGAGTGTTTTAATTTTAGTTTTCTTTTAATACCAAAAATATATTTTTAAAAAAAGAAACTAAACAATAGAAAATTGTATTTTTTATTATTATTTGTTTTATTTATTTGTAAGATGAATGATTTAAAACAGGAGATTAAATATTGTAAGACAATCGAGAATTATATTCCTCTTAAGTTTTCAGCTAATATAATTTTGATATTTCTGAAAATTCATTCCAAAACTAATAAAATTAATAAAATATTTTAATTTTGTGAAAATAAAAATCATTCATCTTAAGCATAAAAAATAGGCCCGTTGTTCGGACTCGATAGAAAAATTCAAAAAAAAATATATATTGTGATTTAATTAAAATTAAAAGTAAAACTTTTTTTCATTATATAAAAGAACTACACAAAATACATATAATTTATATTAAATTAAGACAAATAAAAAATAATAATAAAAATTATTTAATATCCAAAAGTATTAAAAAACAAAAAATGAATTAAAACCCCAGAAATAAATAAATAAAAATAATAATAAATTAAATGAAATATAAATGAAATAAAATTATTAACTTTAAATAAAGAAATAAAATAAATAAATAAAATTTTTCATGTTTCACATTTTATATAGAAAATAAATTAAAAACTAAAAAAAAATAAAAAACTTAAAAATGTACACAAAAAAATAATAAATAAATATACTTGTTACACAGAAAAAAATTAATTAATTAATTAATTAAAAAATAGATAATATTAATATTTATTTAATATTTAAAAACAAAATTTAAAAAATATATTGAAAATTAAATTAATTTAATAAAAGAAAATTAACCTTTTTTCCTGAAACCAAAATAAAACCAAATTATTAAAAAAAAAATAAATAAAAAATTCTCAAACCCCTCGTTTTTAAATCTAATCTAAACTAAAACAAAATATTACCCTCAAAAAATTATCCCTCTCCAAAAAAAACTAAATAAATAAAAATATTAAAAATTTGCACTCAAGTATTATTCCACAAAATTTAAAAAAAACTATATAGAAATAATTTTATTTTTTAATTATTATTATTTAAAAAAAAAATTATTATTAACTTTATTAAAAAATTATATAGTTGCTAATCACGTTGAAAAAAAAATATTATTAAATATTTAATATTTTGGATTATGATCATTCATTAAAGAAAAAGTTTATTTTATTTTAAACAAATAATAATTTATAATTATTCGTATATTATTTTTATCAAAATTTATTTATCGTTTTTCTATTTTTTGTAATTATTTATTTTAAATATTAAATGAAATTTAACAAAGAAAAATATTATTAAAATTAATAATAATAAAAATTAATTGTTTTTACTCAAAACATATTTAAAAAAATGATGATGAACTTAAAAAACGATTAAACAAATCAAATAATAAACATTCTTTTAAAAAAAAATGCTGTTTTTATTGTTGAACTAGAGATTGAAAATGCAGTTCTTACAAGGTTTAGCTGTGACGTTAACTTTTCGGGCTGAATTAATCCGCTAAACAGATAATACCACGAATAAGGGGGCCAGTAAATTTGGAGTGCCTTATTAAGAGAGTTCCTCCGCACTTAACGAAAAGTAATAATTGGTAACTAGACTGACCCCACTATTGTTTGATCGAGTTTTAGCGCTCGCTCTTGCGAGCAAGCTTATACAAAGACTTAGGCCGTCTGTCTGTTGGCACTATCACAGCAAAAACTATACATACCAGAGAGCTCAAAATTTGCACACAGATAGATACTACTCTAAAAAGGTCACATTTAAAAACTCTAGGTCAAGTAGTTTTTGAGATATTTTTCTAAAAATAGAGGACACACAGATGCGGCTGCCTACTTTTTTTTAAATTTTCAATTATTATTCTATTCCAGAAAAAATATTCTTGTACTATTATTACTTGTTGCTTAGCAACAAATACAATAATTATCTATAATAAAAAGAGTGTTATTTCAAAACTAGTTTCTGTGATTTTTTTTTTGATTTGCTTAAGATTCTATTCATTTTTTGTCTATTGGGCTAATTTCTTGTATTGGCACCTTAGTTGTTTCAGAGGTTTTACACCTCTGTCCGTCCGTCTGTTGCATTTTTCCTATTTTATCGAGCGCTTGTCGGACAATTTCAATTGTCCGCTTCTACTAGTTTAAAAAAGCCAACGGAAACTTAACTCAACACCCCTTTCTATAAACTTAAATTTTGTTTTCTGGCTAAAGCTCTACTTAGAAATAGGATAATGGTTTCAATACTACTAGTCGTTCAATTTCAGTAAATTCACCACAACGAAGCTGATCATCTAACAGACTGTCATCACAAAGAATTGGTGAGTTAAATTTATTTTAAAAAAAATATCAAGGTATGAAGTAGATATCAGCTGCTTCGTTTTCTAGATATGCCAGATTGGTCACGTGACCAAATTAAAATGATTTCGCTTTCCCTGCCTAATTCTTTTAAAAAAGCAACAGCAGCTCCAACTCAGTTTAAAATAGAGTACCGGACAGGATAGGTCTATGCTGCTTGGGTGTCCTAGATTATGAAGATCTCAGTTTTCTTATATCTTCTTCTGATACAGTCATGTGTGTCCTCTATTGCTAGCATTTTAATACAGGAGCGAGCATGACGGAGAAGCGAGCTTGGTCTCTTTCGGGAATCATGATTCAGAATATTTTCTGAAAACTCGTTATTTTATCATCAACTTTTGTAGTTGGACAACTTCATTTGCCAGATTTAGTTTGCTTAAAATACTGCTACGACCTGGTATGTTGGAAGTTTGGTTTCGAACAAGTGAAACGTCTCGTAAGACTGCAGTGGAAAGATTAATTTAAAGAATTCAATGTTTCATTAGTTAACTTCCAGTGTTTTGCTTTTGATGACCTCATCTCGATGTAAATGTTGTTGTAAATTTATTATTTCAGAATATATATCAGAACACAATTACGAAAAACACATGTACTTCATACAGAAGAAAAACTAGAAGTGGTAGTTTTATTCAATAATATACAAGAAGTTTCATGACATGACGCTATATACGTAAGTACAAATACAATTAGTTTAATATTAATTTACTAGATGTCACACATTTCAACATTTTTCCCTTTTTTATCTTTTATAATACTAAAGTTGCTTTTGATGACTAAACGATTTCATTTTTTCGTACACCAATCCTTTCACAAAGAGACACAAATCGAACACGTTCAAGTGGCTTCGTCAATAAATCAGCTAACTGATTCTTTCCATCAATGTGCTCCAATTTGATTTCACCATTCAAGAATCTCTCCCGTACATACAGATATCGAATTTCAATGTGTTTTGACCTTCGCTGAAATTCTGGATTCTTTGCTAATTTTACAGCACCAACATTGTCAATATAAAGTGTAGGAGACGACTCTGGCATTTCAATCAATTCGGATAATAAACGTTTCGGTTGTCGATGTTGGTCTTACCTTCTGCAGCTGACTAGTCCACGATATGGCTCCACCGGAAAACATTGCTACTATTCCAGTCGTAGAACGTCAGCATCGCTATAATATAATGATTCTCCATCGCTCGGGCAGCTTTATTTACTGCGAAAGCAATGTCCGGACGAGCCGCTGTTGTAAGATAAATCAAACAACCCACTGCTTCACGATAAGGTACATTAGGTGAAATTGCTTCGTTGTGATCACTTTTCTCACGTTTAATTCTGTCATTTGGAATCTTTCCAGTATTTTCCTTGTGTACTTTTCTTGGCTCACAACAAGTGATCCATTAATCTCGATTCTCTATTTTCATACCAAGAAAATTATGAAACTATGAAAATTATTATTATTAAGAAAATTATACCAGTCGTCGCATTAAATTCTTGTCATAACATTCTTAAAATCTCTTTCTCTTTCTTACCGACAACTAGACCATCATCGAAACAAAATTGCTACATACAATCCAACGTTATTGCTTTTTCGATAAAAGAGACAAGGATCTGCAACACTAGATTAGCTGCCGCTACAGCTAACAAAGTTCGCATAGTGTCATATCGAGCTACAGGACTAAATGTTTCTTTGTAGTCGATTCCCTGCTTTTGTACATAGCCCTTCGCTACTAATCGAGCTTTGAAACGGAAAATTCCATCACTCGCGATCTTCTGACGCAAAACCCATCGATTTTTCAGAACTTGTGCTTCCTTTGGTCGTTCAACTAATATCTAAGTTTCATTTTGCTTCAAAGATTCCATCTATTCATGAATCGCCTGCATCCAATAGTCCCTTTCATTCGACTTTAGAACTTCAGAGAATGAGTTGGGATTTTGATATTCAACAGCCACTCCTGCTGTCATTGAAAATGCAGCACCCTCCCCTCCAACCATGCTGGTTTTCTTCGTTGCCTTTCGCTTTTTCGATTTTCTATAGAAGACTCCTAACTACATTGTGTTCATTCAATCGTTTGCTCCAATCCAGTTGAATTTTCCATTTCGCCATATTCATCTTTATCCTGACTTCCTTCAGAAGTGGACGACGTAAAAAACTCTTTATGAGTTTGATTTCCCTTGTCATGGTATTTTACTTTATTCTTTGGCTCTTCTCTTATTTCAGATGACAATTTTGACCGATTTTGGTCCAGAACCTCTTCTCGCAAGACATCAAATACCGCAGTAACCCTGCGAAAATTGCAGGCGACTTCTGGCTTGAATTTCACGTCATGGCTCATGAGTACTTTCTTTTTAGAAGGGATCCAGACTCGAAAACCATCTTTGTTATGGACATATCCAACAAGATGTCCGAATAATGCTTTGTCATAGAGCTGCGAGCGGAAACTCTTGTTTATATGAACGTAGCATCCAGTGCCGAAAATTTTCAGATGATCAAGTCTCCCTACTGACCGATTATACCACAATTCATAAGGGGCTTTATTCCAAACTGACGATTTCCCAGTGCGATTTAATAAATAAACTTCGGTACAACAAGCTTCTGCCCACGGTCTTTTCGGTAATTTGCTTGGATTCAACATAGACCGTGTTGCTTCAACGAAAGATTTTTGCGTTCCGCTACACCGTTTTGCTCAGGTGTATAAGGCGGTGGAATCTATTGTTCTATTCCTCAGCTTGCGAGCATTTCAACAACTCTCTTATTATCAAACTCTTTACCTCCATCACACCTGAATTGCCTGACAACATGTCCATTTGCTTAAGCTTCATTTAAAAAATGTTCCAGCACATTACATACTACACTTTTCACTTCACAAAAAACTTGAGAAAAAAAAAGTTCTCAAGATTACAAAAAAAAAGAAAAAAAGGTTTTTGTCATACTTTTCTGTAAGGAAAAAGTTAAAGGAATACTATTGAGTATGCGCTGTAACATTTTTTTTGTTTTTTATATGTATGTCAAAATGTTAGTTCCAATTATTAAAAAAATTAAATTGGAAAAAAATCGGTCCTTAATGCTGGATTCACGGAACGGGATAATTTTTTATCCAACTCTTTAGCCAATCAAATCTTTATATTCAACTAAGCCCCGCCCAATTTTATCTCGGTTTAGTTGAAATATTTGCAGTCTTACTTTTAGAATTTACAACAACAATCCCATATATGTAATTCCGATATGGAATTATTTTAAACCAACTTTTCTGCTGGTATAGAATTATTCTATTCTTCATGTAGTTTTAATGTTCACCACGAGAGCAGTTTTATTGAATACTTTTATTTTTAAATGTTGGCAATAAAAATATAAAAGTGTTTTTGTTATTTTGACATCGAATTTTTCTTAACAAGACGAAAAATTAGTTATGATTTGTAATAATATTCAATAATGTTCTAGCACATTACTATTCAATTGAAACGTTTTTACGTTGTTTTCAAATTCAAAATGTAATTGTTACCAACTAATAAAAATAAATTAAAAAATATCTTTGGTTGTTACTTTGAACACAAATTAATTCTATACCAAAATGGAATTAGCTTTTCCCAAAGTAAGACCGCAATTTCCATTAAATAATCTAGGTCGTACCAACATAGTAACAAAAATAACCGGAAGTATGAGCAACATTTTTGCTCAAATATTTGTTGTTGTTGTTTATTTATGACAGTTTTGGAATGAATTTCGCATTAAATAATTTAATTTAAAGTTAATATGTATATAAAATAAATGGAATAAATATGCGAAGTGCATTTAAGTAAAACAATTAGCTGCAACTGTTTAATATGCAACTCTTTGATACGAAATTATTTGATTTTTAAATTCTGATGTGTGTATAAAACCGAATATTGTGTATTTGTAACCCCTAGCCATAGGTTTATTCGATTAAATTAAAATAAAGTCCCAATTAATTGAAAACAAAGCAGAAATTGTGAACAAAAAATACAAAACAACAGAAAACATATCGCACATCCTCTTAAAACCTGTTAACACAAAACAAACAGTTTCGAGATACATAGCATCCCTAATGAAATTCCTTTAACTTTTTCCTTACAGAAAAGTATGAAAACAATTTTGAGAAAAAAAAAAATTTTTTTTGTTAGGGCAGTGATTTCCTTATGAAAAATGTTATCAAACTTTTAACTTTTTCCTTATGAGAAATACAATGAAGTAAACCGCATTTGCAAAATTGGTTGTTGTTGTTGTTGTTGTTTTTCTGCTTGTCACAAATTAAAAAAAATTCAATGCATATTTGTCTTTTAACAATTAGTGTTGTATTTTGTGTCCTGTGAAAAAGTAATAAATAATATATAATATAATAATATAAAATAACAGGTAAAAAAAAATAATTTTGTAAAATGAAGTTAGCTTTACTTTGACTTTTCCCTATTCATTGGGTATGCTCTTCATAAGGAAAAAGTTAAAGGAAAAATTATTTTGCATTGGGGATGCAGTGATAAATGCATTTTTTTTTAATTGCTAACGCTACTGTGATGCTAAGATTATTCATTATTAGCTTTATAAAATAAATAATCTCAGCATCACAGTACCGTCCCTCCAGGCGCAAAAATGTATACACTAAAAATGTGCGGTTTACGAACAGTTTACGCACGTTAATTTTGATACTACACTACTACACCTATACTTAATTTTTATTATCACATATTACAGTATATTTTGCTTTCTTTGTATATTTTATATTTTAAAGAGTCGTAGTTTAAGTTTTTGTGTGTAATAAATTTATTCGTGATTGATCATAATATATTGTTGGTCGAACTTTTGCCTTAAAATAAGGACGTTCATTTGTGATGCCCCAGTAAGAGCATTCCTATTAGGTAAGAAAAACTGTGTAGCTTCATGCTTTAAATTTGTAATTAGCTTTTTTGTGTTTCAGGTATGAATAGTCTTTTGGATTATATGCGAGTTTTTTAATATGTGATAAAATATTTGTGAATTAAAATTAAATATAATTACTTTATGCGGCAGAAAGCAAAGTCCTTTAGAAATTAATTTTATTATTATATTATTAATTAAGATAGATTTTATTTAAATAAATACATGATGAAAATATTATTGGTTTTTTATTTGACAATAAAGTAGTTCCGACGAATTAAACCGAGCGTAAAAGTCACGCGCAGGTGACTCGCCAAAGATACGCAAATACGGCTCATAAATGTTACGTTTTTGTCGTACACATTATGAACAGTTTATAGACACTAACACATAGAATGTCCTCGCTAATTTGTTTCACTTCTCATGTGACAAAAATATACTTTACGTACCACATCCGTACCGGTTTTGCGTAACGTTTGCGAATACTTTAGTAGAGCTCAGTCTTCGTAAACCGTACGTTAATGTTACGCCTGGTCTGGAGGGAAAGTCCTCGCTAATTTGTTTCACTTCTCATGTGACAAAAATATACTTTACGTACCACATCCGTATCGTTTTTGCGTAACGTTTGCGAATACTTTAGTAGAGCTCAGTCTTCGTAAACCGTACGTTAATGTTACGCCTGGTCTGGAGGGGCTAGTAATTAAAAATGCATTTATTTCAAAACTGTTTTTTTGTGTTGACATTTTTTTACAGGATCCCTCCAAACATTGCGTAACTTTTACGTACAGTTTACGAAGACTTGTTTATACTAAAGTCCTCGTAAATGTTACGCATATACCTAAAGAAAAAGTTGTGTAAACGAACACTTCGTCACAAGAGAAATGAAACTATTTTACGAAGACTTGTATATGTGTTGGTAACAATAATTGTCTTCGCAAATTCCGCGAGTTAGCGTAAAGTTAACGAACGGTTTAATCATGTGAATGCGAACATATTTCATTTCGGGGTTTGCTCGTTTTTACGCGGGATTTATTACCATTTTAGATTATTTTTTTAATAAATATTTTTTCGAAAAATAAAAAAACCGAGAATTATTTTCCAATGTTATTTTTTTTTTTTTTATCTTGATTAAATTTATACTCATTACGATAAATATATACATATTAACATTTTAATAAGATTGATTAACAACAAGTGATATGGGTTTTTACCTTTTATAAGCTCCATGATATAGTATCCCTTTACAGCAATATTGCCATGTTGGCCATGCCATGAAAATGTTGATGCTGCTTCGTCTGTGATGATATCCTTCAAACAACCTCTCAAATATTTTTGAAGTGATAAATCACTAATTGCTTTAAAGGGACTGGTCTATAAAAGGTTCGAAAATAAATTATATAAACTTTGTTATTCAGGATGTTAAAATTTAATGTTGCTTACCAAAATATTTTCCTTTTCTAAATTAGTTTTAACTTCACATTCCAGAGCTTTAAATTGTTTTGGTGATGTGGCTGGTATATTTAAAATATGACACTGCTCTATACTTACTACACTGTAGTAAACTGTAGTATATTTACTACACTGTAGTAAATACTAAAATTATTAGTTATTTTTAATTAAACACAAAAAAACAAAATGGAGATCACAAACGTAATATATTTCACTAAACAACTTATCCGAGTGAAGCACGTATAAAAATATTACATTTGTATACCATATTCGAATACCATACGAAATAAAAATATATATATGTTACGGTTAAAGTACGAAATGCGGCGAATGTCCACATTTACCGGGAAATGTACACATTTACCTATCCATTTGGTAAATGTATGTTCAATCTACTTCTACCTGCAAATTTAGACTATTTCCACATTTACCAGCACAATTTGGTAAATGTTCGATTAACTTTAATATTAGAAAATTTATACTAGTGTACTGTCCACATTTACCGGGAAATATACACATTTACCTATCCATTTGGTAAATGTATGTTCAATTTACTTCTACCTGCAAATTTACACTATTTAAACATTTATCTGCACATTTTGGTAAATGTTCCATTAACTTTAATATTAGAAAATTTATACTAGTGTACTATTTAATTTCTTTTACATATTACATTATGGCTTCCACATTTAAGAATAGTTAAATTAAAAAAGGTTATTTTCTAAATTTAAATACACGCTTTTATTTCATTCTAAAAATGAAAAATTTTCATATTATTAAATTGAATTTATGTGAGTGTACAATCTAAAAATTATGGTGCACTTTATAATCTATAAATTGTACCATAATTTTTAGAGTGTGTGTGACTCACAATTTCATAAAATGAAAATATTATATTTCCAGTGATAGTTACTGTTTAATTTATTAGCGAAACTTTCAATTTTAAGTTTCAAACATATAATTCTAAAGACTGTTAAAATTATAATAATATTGAGAAAAAGTTGCTTATAAGAAGTTGAAGAAAATTAGAATATAACTCAGGAATAAACAGTGATTGCTCTCATTCAGTTACCACCCTGTCGTTCGGCTTAGGGCAGTAATTTCTTACCTCCATCGTAGCAAAAAAAAAACCAATCGGGGTCTAAGCTTCATCTGAAACGCAAATGTTTGGTAAAACATAAGGTCAAAAATTAAAAATCACGTATGTCATCGCTAATTACAAGAAGTCGATGGTTATCCAAACACTGCAGTTCCTTGCGGAGTTCGCGCATTTGGGGAGTGGGATTTTGGCAAAATTTGAAATTGTTTTTAGCGATATACAGTAAACCCTGGATTTAACGGACCCCGATTTAACGGACGCTCAATTTAACAGATAATTTTTATTTTCCATTTTTCGATTACCAACTATGATAGATAGATTCGGGGAGTCTTTTTGGGAAAAAATTATTCCCCATTATAGCAGTTTTGACGTTTATTATTCCATACCTATTTTAGGAAATAATTAACTGGGAATAGAATTTAACGGAAATTTACTGTATTTTGTACTTATAGCAATATTATAACTGTAAATTTATACTGAAAACTGGTAATATTTATTGGAAATATTAATATCCATTATCCAATTTTTTACTTTAATAAACAAAATTATTTTTTAAGTAAAATTCGATTTAAATATCAACAAAAACCAATTAAACGTAGTAAGCTATTTTCAGACTTCTGTTTTCTTGTTTTATTGCGATCGCGTGTCGACCGTGAATTAAATTATAATTAAATTATTTTCCGGTAAATTCATTCCTCAATCGCCAGAATTAACTTTTGGAAAACGGGGAATTGGGAAAAGAGTCTGGGGAATATATTGTAGCTGCTACAAAAAGAAATTATTCCCTATTCCCGGGTAATTCCCAGAATAGGGCCACTGGGACGAAACTCGATTAATTATTAACCGATTACGATGGGATTGAGTATGCTGGATAAAAATGGGGTTCTTAAATGATTTTGGAAAGAAATTTTGGAATATGGCCACCTGGGACGGAACTCGATCAAGTGCTAATCGATTAAGAAGGGACTGGTTATGTTGGATGGAAATGGGATTCATGTAATTATGTATTGTGATTAATTACTTAATATTATGTAGAAAGGGGCGTTTTTGATTTTAAAACACGAGTTTTAAATCATAGTCTAAGGAACTTGTTTTCGAACGTAGATGAGGTATGTTTTAAGAATTTTAAAATTCTACATCATGATTACTTATATATTAGTCTCGAGGTGAACATTTGAACTCCACAAAAAATCCGCGGTTCCACACTTTGATTCTTTCGTCGTGATTCTTTGCTCGTTTCCTTCCGGTGAAGTGGAACAAACTTATTTTGAAATTTTTGATTCTTTTTCAGCAACATTTTTTTGTTGATTCAACTGATTCTGATATGCACTACTATAAAGATAAATATTTGAAGGATACCTTGCTTAATTGTCGTTTTGGGTTAATTTTTGTTTCGAGACGAAAAATATTTTTATTTTCAAACAAAGAAGCAGTTTTCGCAGTATGTGTAACAACAAACAGAAGTATGTGTAACAACAAACAGATTTCTTAATTTTTTCTGCTTTATAACTTAAATTCAGGATAAATTTACCATAAATCGCTAGCTTCTTAACATAATTTACAGTTTATTTTATATAAACACTTGGTAAACTTACTGATGGTAAGATATTCCTTCTTGTATTTTTTCAGGCGTATTTTTGCATTTTTTCACGATACACTTCATTTTGCTCAAAAGTTTGTATTTTTTGTTATCATATAATGTACCACTACATAAACACATAACTATTTAATGAAGTTTTTATTGTTTTGATGTATAATAATTAATAACTTTAAAAATTTATAATTTATATTTTTAAAACGCAAAATTAAAACGTCACTTCGTACAACAACAAAAACTGGTTTGACGGGTTCTTATATTGAGATATGAGTAAACCATATGGATTTTTTATATAACCATCCTATTCTGGCTTGTGACAGATGAAATAGCAAATTTTATATGGGTAAACTATTGCCACCTATTTTTCACTATTTTAACTTCTTTGGAATAAAATTATTCTATACCGGCATAAAAGTTGGTTTAAAACTATTCCAATTTGGACTAACATATCCCTTTTCCAGACAGAACTTTTTTTCTTCCATATAAGTCCACCGCCCCAAATGGGTATGTACATAATGACTGGTTTATTGTCTTCCGCATTTTAACGGATTAAATCGGAATTCTTTTTGAAAAAAGCATTATAATTTGATAACATACAAATAATATAACATATTAATTATTTGTTTTTGATAACATATTAATTATTTTATTATTATAGTTATAGTCTTATTTTTCGGACGAAAACAAAATTAACTGAAATGCACAAATGTGTATATTAGTGCAAAGTACATACAAAAATAAATTTGTCAACCAAATTTTTGTCGGTGCAGTATCTTTAACATAAATATAAATGAAATAAAAAAAATTTAAGGGCAATTTTAAAACATAGATTTTAGTTTAAATGTTATTTTCGAGAGGGCACAATAAAACAAGACAAACAAAAATTGGTTTTAATATAAAACAGGGGTTTAAATAAGCAATAAAAAATCTTAGTTTGATGAAAGAAAGAAATATCAAAAGAAATGCAGTGTGTGAGTTTTTGTCACAAATTTGAGTTTTTGTCACAATAAATTCCTTCGTCGCTATATTTTCTATAGTGTTATGCACTTCAGCACGCCGTTGTCGGACTTCAACTTTAAGGCGCCGGTGCCACGCTTCGATACTGGTTTGGGGGTATGTGGGAAAATTTCTGAACCTATATCTGCATCTGCAATAGACCAGAATAAAAATAATAAAAATGTCGGTTCAACCATAATATGTTCCCAACCATGAAACGATCGTAGTGTGTGAAAAATATTTCTCGTTATATACTTTTTTATGTAAATGTATTAGAATGTTGCTATATAAAATAATTTGGTTAGTATTTTTTCATTTTATTGTTGCAACACACGACTACAGATAAAACGATTTTGCCATTAAAATTTTCAGGAAAAGGAATATAAACAGATTTAAATATACAATATATTGTATTAGGGAATTAATTGGAAGGGAAAATTAATTTTAAGGAAAAAACAATTAAGTTTTTGTATTGGATTAATAAAAATATAATACAATTTAAATATTTTTTTAAATTTTAACTTAGAAGTTAGACTTCATTGCATTCGGCCGAACAAAATTCTAAATAGGACCCTGTTGATTTATTCGTTTTCTCTTTTATCCTCCGAATTTGTGACGCAAGCAACTGTCAATGCTTACATTCGCATTGTACCTGTTTAGACGAGTACTTCTTCATCGCTTTTTGTGTTGTAACAACACCTAACCTGTTTGTTGTTACTCATACTGCGAAAACTGCTTCTTTGTTTGAAAATAAAAATATTTTTCGTCTCGAAACAAAAATTAACCCAAAACGACAATTAAGCAAGGTATCCTTCAAATATTTATCTTTATAGTAGTGCATATCAGAATCAGTTGAATCAACAAAAAAATGTTGCTGAAAAAAGAATCAAAAATTTCTCCAACACAAAATAAGTTTGTTCCACTTCACCGGAAAGAAACGAGCAAAGAATCACGACGAAAGAATCAAAGTGTGGAACCGCGGAATTTTTGTGGAGTTCAAATGTTCACCTCGAGACTAATATATAAGTAATTATGATGTAGAATTTTAAAATTCTTAAAACATACCTCATCTACGTTCGAAAACAAGTTCCTTAGACTATGATTTAAAACTCGTGTCTTTGCTGATAATTTGTGTCAGCTGATATGTTTGTGCAATTTCGTACTGTTAAAATCAAAAGCGCCTCTTTCTACATAATATTAAGTAATTAATCAATACATAATTACATGGGTTGATTCATTATGTATCTTGTAGGAATACAAGCTAAAGTTTTATTGGTGGAGCTCAAGGGCTGGTTGGAAACTTAAAGATTTAGCAAACAAATTTATAAAAAAACTCTATCCACAACATTTACAGTCTAGTGTAATTATTACATATTGACATGTTTTGGAACTCTTGATATCTAACAAAATTTAATTTGCACATAGATATTGGTAAACGTATTCAGTTATCATGTCTAGCATTCAATTTATGTTGTGCTTATTACCTAATTTTTTTCAAAATTTACTACCCTAGCCGAACAAAATTCCTTCTAAATTAATTTTATTTAATCGAAATTCATCGAAAGTAAATCTTGAGTCTTTACAATCTTTACTTATATTTTAACAATATAATTTTTTATATGACAGACTATATTGGCACGTCTTTTCAAGTTTTGGGATGTGTCGCGTAACTACGTGAAATATCCTCTTTATTTCGCTTATGTTGTACTTATTTAAGACATTAAAAGAAATTGCGCATCTATCTCATCTAACTGATTCTATTTAATTTTAATTTAAATTAAATCGTATTGTAAATCTGCACATTACACCATCATTTTTAGAATGTACACTCGCATAAATTCAATTTAATAAAATAAAATTGTAGGGAAATGTTTACATTTACCAATATGTAATATAAATGTGTACATATACTGGGAAATGTACGGATTATCAAATATCTTTAATTTTAGTTTCACATTTACCTAGCATTTTGGTAAATTTGCACATTTCCCGGTAAATGTGGACATTCGCCGATTTCGGACATTAACCGTAACATATATAAAAACAAACGAAATAGTTGTACGTGTATTGGTATTCCATTGTTAATGAGTGTACGTAAAGTTTACGTTTTCGTAAAGAATTTAACGTATACATTTTTTTGTTGGGAGGGATGTGCGATATGACTTACATGACAACCATAGACAAATATTTTGAGCTAAAGTTGGTAGAAAAAAGTCAGCTTTTTTTATCTCGTTTCGTGAATCCACACTAAAGTTGGATTCACGGAACGAGATAAAAAAAAAGCTGGCTTTTTTCTACCAACTTTTGCTCCAAAAATTTGTCTACGTTTGTTATGTAAGTCATATCGCACATCCTCTAAAAAATGTCATAACACAAAAAAACATTTTTGAGATAAATGCATTTTAAATTGCTAACGCTACTGTGATACTGAGATTATTTATTTTATAAAGCTAATAATGAATAATCTCAGCATCACAGTAGCGTTAGCAATTAACAAAAAATTAAAATGCATTTATCTCAAAACTATTTTTTGTGTTGACAGTTTTTTAAAGGATGTGCGATATGTTTTCTGTTGTTTTGTATTTTTTGTTCAAAATTTCTGCTTTGTTTACGATTAGTTGGGGCTTTATTTTAATTTAATCGAATGAACGTATGTCTGGGGATTACAAATACACAATATTCAGTTTTATACACACATCACAATTTATAAATTATCAAATAATTTATAGACCAACAGCTGCAGCAAAATAAAATTGTTGGTTCTCATCCTAATTGTTTTACATAAATGCATCTCGCATATTTATTCCATTTATTTTATATATTAACTTTAAATTAAATTATTTAAGGCGAAATTCATTCCAAAAATTACTACGTATATATTAAGAATTCAATCCGGATTGAACCCGGATCGAAATTTCAATATATACGGGATCGAGTCAACTTCGCGTTAACTCGATTCGATCAATCAAATTTGTAGAATCGAGTTAACTCAATCCTTAAAAACACCAATTTATACGGAATCGAGTCGAAAAACAACAACAATTTTTTATAAAAATATTAATAATAAAATAACGCCATTTTTATTTCGTTTACTTTGTATTTAAGTATTTTAATTTTTATTTGAATTTAAATAAATTTAGAAATATGTATTTAGAATAATTTTTTGACGTTTATCTCAACTCGGTTTCGATTCGATCCAAACATAAGTCACCAATATATACGCTAAAAAAGAACTCATAGGAACCATGCGCAAATTTTAGCGAAAAAAAAATTCGATATAATTTCTTGTAGTTGCTAGAAAAACGCACGTTCAATTTTGAATATTTCATTTTTTGAAGCAGACGTGTGTGCAACGTATGTTCATTTTGTTTATGTTTACATAATTCAATTTGACGTTTCGCATTGGCGGTTAAATTTTTTGTTGTGTTTTAAATTTAATTTATCTTAACACACTTAAATAATTAAAAAAGTATCTAAGTTATTATTTTATAAACTAATATATTTAAAGCCTATACTTTTAATTTAATCAACAAAATTAGTGTTGTCCATTTCGAGTGCCATAAATATTGAAATATATCGCATGATACATTGAATAATTTTACTAAAAAGGATGTGAGCTAGATTAAACTCTTTCGATACACTGATAAAAAGTAAGATTTTAATTTTCATTTCAATAAATTTATCTGAATATGATTTCCATTTTTTATTAGTTTTGAAGAGATGTACCGTATCCATTCAATTAAATGTGACTGAAGATGTAATTATCATGCACACGATTTTCAAATGTCATTTTGATTCTCGAAAAAATAAAATTAAATATAAAAAATTGTGTATTTTTAAATAAAGTTTATATTACGTTAGTATCGAGTTTTTATTTTTTTTATCAACCAAAATAATTTTTCCTTTGAAAATAACAAAATTTTTTTTTATCTGTACCTCCATATGTACTGATAAAATTTTTGTCTAAATTTATTGAGTTTTTATGTTGGTTGCATACACAAAATTTGTATAGTAGTTTGGCTGCAATCATTTATTTTTATTTAATCGAAAAAAAATTATATCTAGTTTTTTTTTCGCTAAAATCTGCGCATGGTTCCTATACTGTTTCAATCCAAAGTTAACTCTAAGTTGCTTCGATCCGGATTGAATCTCTAATATCCCTCCCAACAAAAAAATGTATACGTTAAATTCTTTACGAAAACGTAAACTTTACGTACACTCATTAACAATGGAATACCAATACCCATACCACGTACAACTATTTCGTTTGTTTATATATATATATATATATATATATATATATATATATATATATATATATATATATATATATATTTATTTCGTATGGTATTCACATATGGTATACAAATGTAATATTTTTATACGTGCTTCATTCGGATAAGTTGTTTAGTGAAATATATTACGTTTGTGATCTCCATTTTGTTTTTTTGTGTTTAATTAAAAATAACTAATAATTTTAGTAAATATAGAGCAGTGTCATATTTTAAATATACCAGCCACATCACCAAAACAATTTAAAGCTCTGGAATGTGAAGTTAAAACTAATTTAGAAAAGGAAAATATTTTGGTAAGCAACATTAAATTTTAACATCCTGAATAACAAAGTTTATATAATTTATTTTCGAACCTTTTATAGACCAGTCCCTTTAAAGCAATTAGTGATTTATCACTTCAAAAATATTTGAGAGGTTGTTTGAAGGATATCATCACAGACGAAGCAGCATCAACATTTTCATGGCATGGCCAACATGGCAATATTGCTGTAAAGGGACACTATATCATGGAGCTTATAAAAGGTAAAAACCCATATCACTTGTTGTTAATCAATCTTATTAAAATGTTAATATGTATCTTAAAATGGTAATAAATCCCGCGTAAAAACGAGCAAAACCCGAAATGAAATATGTTCGCATTCACATGCTTAAACCGTTCGTTAACTTTACGCTAACTCGCGGAATTTGCGAAGACAATTATTGTTACCAACACATATACAAGTCTTCGTAAAATAGTTTCATTTCTCTTGTGACGAAGTGTTCGTTTACACAACTTTTTCTTTAGGTATATGCGTAACATTTACGAGGACTTTAGTAAAAACAAGTCTTCGTAAACTGTACGTAAAAGTTACGCAATGTTTGGAGGGATATACGTACTAAATGTCATAAATAAACAACAACAACAAACAGTTGAGCAAAAATGTTGCTCATACTTCCGGTTATTTTTGTTACTATGTTGGTACGACCTAGATTATTTGCTCATAAGATGCAAATATTTCAACTAAACCGAGGTCAAAATGGGCGGGACTTAGTTGAATATAAAGATTTGATTGGCTAAAAAGTTTGATAAAAAATAATCCCGTTCTGTGAACTCAGCATGAATTAAGCATAAGCGGTTAATGTTAAGAAAAAAAAATTTAGGATTAGGGGAAATAAAATCATTTTATGGTTATGGTGTTTACCGCAAGGCTATTTTTTCTATTTTTTTCGGAAAATTTATCTTGTTGTAAAATTTGGCATTTGTTATTTGATAGCAAAATACCGAATTTAATTTGTTCTATTTCATAAAATAAAAAAAAAATATAGAAAATATTAATAAAATGAACCAACACAGAAAAATTAAAATGCATTAAAAAATTAAAGAAAAAAGTTGTTGCTTTCACATTTCTTAGCTAAGCTAAGCGGATTTGCGAAAGCAATACTACTATTGTGATAAGATAGAATACTTAATTATTCGTTATATTTTTTAAACTAAACAGGGGGCCTACTATGGAAATCGACCGTCGTCGATTTTTGTTCGTTGTTTATATTCAGCAATAGTAATTACTATTGCTGAATATAAACAACGAACAAAAATCGGCTGCGGTCGATTTTAATAGAAGGCCCACTGTTTACAAAAAGAAAAAGTCCAACAACAACAACCAAAATTTTTTAATTAATTTTTTCTGTTTTATGGTTTGTTCACGTACGTGATCAAAAAATGATTCGCGAATCAAGACAATTTAAATCGTTGAAATTTCCCCGCCTGAGATGAAAAATTTTTATCTATGGGCAAATTTTGATCGCAAGCATCCAACATAGAAAAAACAAAAAATAAATTATGAGCAATAATGACGCTCATTATATCCCTTTTCTACCAAAAAATTGGCTAAAAATAAGTCAAACCACACAAATGTGTAAATAAAAAAACTGTATGTAATGGCGTTTTGATAAAAAATTTCGTTTGATTTGAAGTACAATCAACACAATTGTGTGAAATGAATGCACAAACCTTATACATGACTGCACAAATGTTTAAGTTGGTTCAAAACACATACAAAAATAAATGTTTGATATGATACTTTTGTCTAACCACACAATTGTGTGGGTAAGTGGGAAAAGGGATATATAATTTTGCTGTTTTTCTGACATTTCCCAAGTATAACAAAATTCGACTTTTTCGTCATATTTCGAAGCAAAAACTTATATTTAATTTCGACTTTGACATAGTTTTGCTTTCGACTTAGAATAAGATCCTGTATGAAAAGTGTCGCGATTATTCGAAACTGGACGAAACTCAATAAATAGAATTGTATACATGTATGTGTGAACAATAACAAAAAAAAACAATATGGCGGGAATGTTCTTGTGCAACGACATATGTAAAAGGCTATAATTGAAAATACATTTTAGAGGAAAAAGATGGCGTCCAAATGTAAAGCAAAACAAAAAATTTAGGTTTACAACAATGAATATTTTATTGTATAAAAAAAATATATACATATATACACATCTAAATTATATTATAATTAATTTTTTAATTATTTTTTATTATTAAACAATGATTAGATTATATTATTCCTTGATTGTAATATTAAAAGTTTAAATATTTTCCATATAGCTCATATCAAGTTTATTATTTCGCATTTGTTTTCCACTTAATAATTTAAAACTGAACTATAAATTAATTAATTTATACAAAAAGATTTTGAATAGATATAAAAATAAATTTTGGTGTAATTTTATTTAAATTAACGCACATCACTAATTTTTTTAAGAAAATCACTTTTATGAAATTACCAAACTCATTCTCATGTCGTGAACATGTAAAATAAATACGATTCGTAGCTCTATTTTTTCATCTTGTTATACTTGGGACAGTATACATATACGCACCAATACTAAAGTATTGATTCTTCGACTTTTTTCTAATATTTCGAAGGCAAATACGATAGCTCAATTTTGAGATTCGTCTTGTTATACTTGGGTTCCCAAGTATAACAAGACGAAACTCAAAATTGAGCTATCGTATTTGCCTTCAAAATATTAGAAAAAAGTCGAAGAATCAGTACTTTAGTATTGGTGCGTATATGTATACTGCCTCAAGTATAATAAGACGAAACAAAATAAAGCTGCGTATCGTTTTTATTTTACATGTTCACGACATGAGTTTGGTAATTTTATAAAAGTGATTTTCTTAAAATTTAAAGATGTGCGTTAATTTAAATAAAATTACACCAAAATTTATTTTGATATCTATTCAATTTTTTTTTGTATAAATTAATTAATTTATAGTTCAGTTTTAAATTATTAAGTGGAAAACAAATGCGAAATAATAAACTTGATATGAGCTATATGGAAAATATTTAAACTTTTAATATTACAATCAAGGAATAATATAATCTAATCATTGTTTAATAATAAAAAATAATTAAAAAATTAATTATAATATAATTTAGATGTGTATATATGTATATATTTTTTTTATACAATAAAATATTCATTGTTGTAAACCTAAATTTTTTGTTTTGCTTTACATTTGGACGCCATCTTTTTCCTCTAAAATGTATTTTCAATTATAGCCTTTTACATATGTCGTTGCACAAGATCGTTCCCGCCATATTGTTTTTTGTTGTATTGTTCACACATACATGTATACAATTCTATTTATTGAGTTTCGTTTTCGTCCAGTTTCGAATAATCGCGACACTTTTCATACAGGGGCGGGATTTTGTAACATCACAATTTTCGAAGTTCGATAAAATATCGATAGTTTCGAAAAGTCGGTATTTTGTATCATTTACCATGTTTCCATGAATCAGGTTGGAGTTAGGTTGAGTTGAAATTAGGTTTTCGTTAATTCCAAAATGGCGTTGATCGTTTCCATGGAGTAGAGTTAGGTTGAGTTGAAATTATGATAACCGCTTGATAAAGTTAATTTAATTTATGCCTAATAATACTCTTGGTATACTAATACTAGTAGTTATATGCCCTGAAAATTATTTTAAAATACTTTTTTGTTTTAAATATACATATTTGTGGCTCAAAATGTTTAATGAGAATTCCCTTGACATTAAAAATGACAATTTTTCCTTGCCGCCATTTTGATTTTCAACTATACTCAACCCCACTAGTTTCGTCGAGTTCAAAATAATTTAACAAAAACTCAACTCTACTCTGTTTCCATGAACGCTAACTCCAACTAAAGCCACTTTCAACTCTGCGTGGAAACAAGATAATTATCGACGAGCGATATTTTCGATATTCCATCACTCAAGAAAATTCAAGTGATATGTGATAAGTTTAATGTGATACACTAAAATAATATTTTAAATTTAATTAAGTGGCGTTAAAATGAGTAGGTAAATGTCGTGTGTACCGATTTATACATAAAAATATAAATACTAGTTAAGAAAAAATAAATTAATAAATTTAATTTTAATTTTTATTTTAAAGTGACAACCTAAAACACTGCACCGATGTTAATCATTTTATTTATTCTAATTAATTTACAAATTTTAAAATCAATTAACAATTAAATATAAAAGACAAAAATAAATTATTCTACCACAAATGTTATCAAACAACAATTTTTGACACAAAAATCTATTTTTAGAACTGTCATTTCAATTTCGAAAACGGTATAGGAACCAAGCGCACATTTTAGTGGAAAAAAATATTCGAAATAATTTCTTGTAAATGCTAGAAAAACGTACGTTCAACTTTTAATATTTTTTTAATCATAGCAGACGTATGTGCAACTTTGATTTATTTTATTATGTTTACAAACAACTGGACATTTCGCATTGGTATTTGACGTTTCGATTTGTGTTAATTATTGTCGCCGTTTATTTTAAATTTGATTGAAATATTTATTTAATTTCGAGTTCAACAAACAAAAATGTTTATATTAAATATGATCAAAAATCTACACATATGTTCATAATTATAGCTGGTTCCTGACTTACTTAATCCCAACTAAAAATACTTAAATACTTGGATCATCTATACATGTATTATAAAATAAATATAGTCAAATTACATACTATATGTAGGTCAAAGCATCCATTCAATTTTTCAATAAAAATATAAATATGTATAAAAAAATTTGATTGTATCTTTCGCAAAATCGCTTTGAAAATAACAAAAACATTTTATCTGTACCTCCATATGTACTGATAAAATTTTGTCTAAATTTAGTTAGTTTTTATGTGGGTTGCATGCACAAAATTTGTATAGCAGTTTGGCTGCATACATGCATTTTCATTTAAACGGAAAAAATTATATCGAATATTTTTTTCCACTAAAATGTGCGCTTGGTTCCTATACGGATTACCATATATAAATTTCGCTTATCTGTGGATAATCGTACAAAATACCTCCTTCCATCATTTTCGATTCGACTATCACTTTGATAGTATCGAAAGTGATGTTACAAAATCCCGCCCCAGGATTTTATTCTAAGTCGAAAGCAAAACTATGTCAAAGTCGAAACTAAATAAAGGGTGATTTTTTTGTGGTTAGGATTTTCATGCATTAGTATTTGACAGATCACGCGGGATTTCAGACAAGGTGTCAAAGAGAAAGATGCTCAGTATGCTTTGACATTTCATAATGAATAGACTTACTAACGAGCAACGCTTGCAAATAATTGAATTATATTACAAAAATCAGTGTTCGGTTCGAAAAGTGTTTCGCGATTTACGTCCGATTTATGGTCTACATAATCGACCAAGTGAGCAAACAATTAATGCGATTGTGACCAAGTTTCGCACTCAGTTTACTTTATTGGACATTAAACCAACCACACGAATGCGTACAGTGCGTACAGAAGAGAATATTGCGTCTGTTTCTGAGAGTGTTGCTGAAGACCGTGAAATGTCGATTCGTCGCCGTTCGCAGCAATTGGGTTTGTGTTATTCGACGACATGGAAGATTTTACGCAAAGATCTTGGTGTAAAACCGTATAAAATACAGCTCCTGCAAGAACTGAAGCCGAACGATCTGCCACAACGTCGAATTTTCAGTGAATGGGCCCTAGAAAAGTTGGCAGAAAATCCGCTTTTTTATCGACAAATTTTGTTCAGCGATGAGGCTCATTTCTGGTTGAATGGCTACGTAAATAAGCAAAATTGCCGCATTTGGAGTGAAGAGCAACCAGAAGCCGTTCAAGAACTGCCCATGCATCCCGAAAAATGCACTGTTTGGTGTGGTTTGTACGCTGGTGGAATCATTGGACCGTATTTTTTCAAAGATGCTGTTGGACGCAACGTTACGGTGAATGGCGATCGCTATCGTTCGATGCTAACAAACTTTTTGTTGCCAAAAATGGAAGAACTGAACTTAGTTGACATGTGGTTTCAACAAGATGGCGCTACATGCCACACAGCTCGCGATTCTATGGCCATTTTGAGGGAAAACTTCGGAGAACAATTCATCTCAAGAAATGGCCCGGTAAGTTGGCCACCAAGATCATGCGATTTGACGCCTTTAGACTATTTTTTGTGGGGCTACGTCAAGTCTAAAGTCTACAGAAATAAGCCAGCAACTATTCCAGTTTTGGAAGACAACATTTCCGAAGAAATTCGGGCTATTCCGGCCGAAATGCTCGAAAAAGTTGCCCAAAATTGAACTTTCCGAATGGACCACCTAAGACGCAGCCGCGGTCAACATTTAAATGAAATTATCTTCAAAAAGTAAATGTCATGGACCAATCTAACGTTTCAAATAAAGAACCGATGAGATTTTGCAAATTTTATGCGTTTTTTTTTAAAAAAAAGTTCTCAAGCTCTTAAAAAATCACCCGTTATAAGTTTTTACTTTGAAATATGACAAAAATGTCGAATCTTGTTATACTTGGGTTCTATATGACTCACGTCTGTATCAAAAACAAACAAACAAAACACGCGCCATTTTCATTATCGGCATTTGGTGTTTTAATTTTGTCGTGCGTTTACATAAGATGTGTTTATTTAAATTAAAAATAATATTATTTTTTGTGTAATAAGTTTTGTGTAATAAGTAAGAAGTATTAAAATCTATCGGCTGTTCTTCAGAATGAATAAAATGAACGAGAAAAAAGCGATCAAGCTGTAAGCAATGCACTTACAATATTCAAGTCGCGCGACAAAATGTTTATAGAATCTTGTCTTGACAAAGACGTTTTAGGTATTACACCACATACCCAATGCAAAAAACTTTTCCTTATGACTTTTTCCTTTTACTTTTTCCTTATGAAGAGCATACCCAATGAATAGGGAAAAGTCAAAGTAAAGCTAACTTCATTTTACAAAATTATTTTTTGTTTACCGTTATTTTATTTGAATTTTTTTTTTTTTTTTTGACTTATAGATGGCTAATGTGTAAGAATCACAACAATCAGTTTCGAACAGACGAGATCAATGATTTGAAAAAATCAGTCTTCTCATCAGGTCGCGACGACTGATGTTGTTTATTACATTGAAATATTTTCTATATATATAGAGCAATACCATGTAGTTGTACTACTAGCGAATTACTGCGTAGCGTACGAAATTTTGATTCTTTCACATTTCCATCTATATTCTATTTTAACAATTAACTTTTCGAATTCACGAATTTTTTTATATTTTACTTTGGTTTTTTTATCAATTGTAATGGTGTATTGTGATTGTTCCGTATATTGGTCTATTAATTCGAGAGTGCTGAAATAGACCAATATACGGAACAATCACAATACACCATCACGTTATTTTATATTATTATATTATATATTATTTATTACTTTTTCACAGGACAAAAAATACAACACTAATTGTTAAAAGACAAATATGCATTGAATATTTTTTAATTTGTGACAAGCAGAAACACAACAACAACAGCCAATTTTGCAAATGCGGTTTACTTCATTGTATTTCTCGCATACCTAACAAAAAAAAAAAATTTTTTCTCAAAATTTTTTTCATACTTTTCTGTAAGGAAAAAGTTAAAGGAATTATAGGATTACAATGAACTGTGGAACAAAAACCCGTAACTCAAAGAACTGGGTATTATGCGAGTTCCATGTCTTCCATGAAATATCTCAAAAGTATAACGAAAGTTGGAACTGTCAAAATGAGTTCCATTTTGTTATACTTGGGTTGTTACGATATTGTTAACAATGACAATTCTAAATCGTTCTGAAACTATCATTGTAACAATGAGCACGTGGATTCGTTTTCTAGAACTTGAATCGATAACTTCGTCGTTTGGGTGCTAGAATTCGAATCGTTAATACGCATTAATAATTAAAACTAAAAATAATAATAAACAATTAAAATATAATACAACAAAAATATAATTGAATACAAACAATATAATAAAAATTAAATAATATAATTTGAAAACCAAACTTATCCAGAGTTCTAGCCCTTCCCTTGAGAAGGTTCTAGAACATTTTTCTCGGCCAATGGAACATTAGGTCATATGGATAGAAATATCTGACCGCAAAAAACTAAGAAACAAACAAACAATGAGCACGTGCTTTTTGTCGTTCGTAAACTCGTTTTAACATTGTTACAAATGTCATTCTCAACCCTACTCGAGACTGCCTTTCCAGCTGTCACAGTACTAATTATGCTACAATCAAGCGAAATAAATATTTTTTCACATCAATATCAGAACAAAATAGTTTTTTAATAAACTTTTTTATGTGGTCAATGTGTTTGATAAAAGTATTATGTGTATAATTGAGTATTATTTAAAAAATATAATTTTAATACTCTAAGTTTACGGATATCTGGTTTAATAAGTATTTTCATATTGAGCAGAATAGAAATTAGTTTTCTGTTATGCTATTTATTATAGGTTTTTTTGTCATCGTCAATCATCTGTAAAATCATTGACATTTGTAACAAAATCATTGTTAAGCACATACGTCATACTAACAATGACAGTTGTAACAATGTTAACAATGTAAAGTTTACGAACAGCCTCATGGGAAAAAAAAAATTACAACTCTTCAGTATTTCCCTCTAATATACTGTTTATGTTGGAGGTTGAACCAGATGGGACGTTTTGCAATTTATTGGTAGAATAAAAATGACGTTTTTAAAAAATTAAACCGAAATATAAAACAATTCCATGAAATGTGTTTATAGGGCGAAATCTACTCTACTACTTTTTTTTATTCGCTAGTACCATACCCAAGTATAACAAAACTGAAAAGTTGAACCGGTAAGACACTGTTTTCCGGTTTTTGGTATAAAAACTCGGAAATGATGATTTTTGTTGTTGTTGTTGTTTCCAAATAAACAACCAAAACAACATATGTATCGGTTTTTCTAATTGAGTTTGCTTTGATGTGAGACGCCATTACGGTCAGTTGTGTTTACGTCGTTTGTCAAATTTTTTTGATTAATTATCTAAGTTTAAAGTTTAAATATATAATTAATACATATATTAAGTTAGTTTAGTTATTTTAAGCTGTAATATAGTATCGTTTTAAGCTGTGTAAATATATTTTTTAATTTTATATTCTTTAAATATATACATATCCTGTTTATAATTTTTTTTGGCGCTTTTGGATCTATATCCGTGAGGTAAATATTAAAGATATATTTTTTTAATTATGTATAGCAAGTTTTTTCCAAAAATAAATTGAATTTTTTGTGTATCAAAGACCGCGTTAAAAAAAATTGAAACATAAAACATAAACATAAAATTCAAACAAATCTGTCTTAAATTGAACTGTTGAAATGTTGTATGATTTGCCATATATGTATCATTATTTACTTACTTTCAGATTGTGCATTGGAGAAGTTCCCTACAGCCACCGAGTCTGATTTTGGGCCAATTTGTACCAGTTATTTTTATTACGTTAAGGATAAAAGTACCAAAAATTTTAAAAAATCAAAATCACCAACTATATTTTCACCTAGATTTTAAGAATTTTTAGTTTTAAATAATAGTTTAAGGCTTTATTGAAATATTTGAATTTTTCATTTTGAATTTATGAATTTTATTATTATTTTAATCAATTATGAATTATTATTTCAAATGAATTTTCTATCTTTAAGAATGAAAATACCATAAAACTAATTTTTAATTTTAATATTTATTTTTCTATGAAAAGACTTAAAATGAATAACTGTGTGATGAACCAAATTTTTTTACAACAGCAATTTTATTAAATATTATACTTATATATAAATTAATATTCAAAATGAATTGCTTCTATATATATATATATGACTAATTTTTATAATACATATATATATATATATATGTATTATAAAAATTAGTCATTTTTCATTAATTAGCTACCTAACTAAGTGAATTTAAAAAAAAATTAAATTAATTTTAATGATTTCTGTGAGATTTACAGCTGTGATTGTTTTTAATACAGCAATATTATTAAGTAGTATTGAATGAATTAAAATTCATTTTGAATATCAATATGTATATTGTAAGAATTAGTTTTACGATTAGTTGAATATTGATTATTTACTTTTTTGAATATTTAAGAAAAATTAAATTTAATTAGTCTGTAATTTACAACTGTGATTGTATTAATTTAAGATATTTCCATTTTTCATAATTTATGTTAAAATTTTAATATGCAACTGTGATAAACAACAGTGAATTTATTAAATATAATTTAAAACCAAATAAAATAAATAATTATTTGTTATAAATAAAATATTTACTAAAATGAATCAATTTATTGTTTTTATTTAAAAATTCAAATTCAAATATATACCGCTAAAATTCAAATTAAGCTCCACCCACTTTTTTTACCGGAAAAATATTACATAACCTCACTTTTTCTTTTCATCATTTCCGAGTTTTGGCGACAACATTCATAGTAAATCTTAGATAAAATCGGACATTCGTACTGAAAAAAGTTGGTGATGATTTCAGCTAGATGTCAGAAAAATTCAAAAATTTTCGGATATAAAAATACTTGGGTATATTATAAAGTATATATATACGCTACTAAGTGGACCAAAAAAAATTTGATTCTACCCTTATTGAATGTAAAAAAGTTCAGTGCACAATTTTTTTCACTACTATATTCTACCCTTTTCCATACAAATCAAGGAAAAAAAAAACGGTCGAAATTTTTCCATAGAAAAATCGGGTTATGTCCCTTCTGTTTGTACTCTATATTCTGTGCTAGTACATTAAGGGGACGGACATAGCACCTTCAAACTTGAAAAAAAAAGTTTTTCAAAGGCTGGTGCTACACGAGATTTTAATTTCTGGTTTCAAACTAAGTCGTAATAGATTTTTTATTGTTAATTTAAACCTTTATATTAAATGAAAACCCTATTAAAACACGGAAAACTAAACACCCTATTAAAACACGGACAAATATTGTGCGACATAAATTTTTTGTCCGTGAATCCGAAATGACAAAAATAGAAATGAAAATAGAAAAATTTAAGGGCATTTTTGAGATGTAGATTTTTGTTTAAATTTTATTTTCGAGAGAACAGAATAAAATAATACAAAAAATTAGGTGTTTTCATTTAATATAAAGGTTTAAATGAACAATAAAAAATCTATTAAGACTTAGTTTGAAACCAGAAATTAAAATCTTAAAATCTTGTGTAGCACCAGCCAAAGATTTTTTTTTAATAGAATAAAAAGAGATATCTTTTAATGAAACTTTCCATTGACATTTTATTTAACTGAAAGTACAAAAACAATTTTTTTAGATTTTTTTTTAGCCCAAGGTCGTCTGCTACAAGGGTTTTCCAAAAACACTGAAAGTTCGAGGCGTGAATCATAACTACTCTCAGAAACGTCTGAAAAATGGGGTTTTATTCAGCATTAAATTGCCCTTGGAATGAACTAAAAGGAAAAAAATTGGTTGAAAAATAAAAAAATGGCGGCATTTTTTCGAAAATGCAGCTTTTTTGTCCCCCCAATTAGTTGTAACTCAAAAAATTGAAAGCCGATTTTTCTTCCGTAGTTCATTCTGAGCAGAAATATATGTAGATCAACGTGTTAAAATTTTAGAACGATTGGATAAGTAGTTTTTTCTCAATCTTGCACGCCAACTTGAAAAACGTCATTTCGAGATAACTGCGTTTAAAGTTCGTCATTTCGAGATAACCGCGTACAAAAACGACTTTAGCGCTTCGCAATAAGTACAATAATTTTTTTTTTTTTTTTTGATTTTTTCTTGTTTATATCATTAAAATCATCAACGTTCATTCTAACATATTCTATCATAAAAAAAATTTCGATTTGTTTTATAGACCCTGAAAAGAAAATAGGTACTGTGAATTACATTTACGATTATGATAAATACATAAAAAACCTTTTCTCTATATTTATATGCGATTTTTACGAATGACGTTTTTGACGTTTTCAGTTTACGAAAAAAGACGTTTTTATTTAATTTTTCATGGCAACACTGGGTTGAACCCAGGTCGAGTCAACTTGTAGTTATCTTTAGGTTAACCTTGAAGTTAACTTCTAGTGTTTATATTGAGGAGTTATCTTGAGGTTGAGTCGAAACCAGGTTATAAATGTCAAAATCATTCAATTTTTTTTCTTTCAAAAAATCATTCTAACTTTTTCTTTCGAACTTTCGAAAAATAAAAAATCGCAAAAATCACAAAAATATGCTGCCGTATTTAGATATATACTCCCTCGTACAAGAAAAATATGAAAAATCGCCATTTTTATTTTTTTACTTTACTGATTATTTTTGTTGTTGTTTTTCGACTCGACTCTGGGCGTTTATATTAACCAGAGTTAACTCGACCTAAGAAATTTTTGGATTGAGTCGAGTTAACTCCAACAATACCAATACAATAACAGGCCATTTCTTGTTAAAATCTTGTTTGTATATGTAAATCCAAAAAGAAATGAGAATTCCATACAAAACGAAAAAAAATTATATGGCTACAAAAAAACAATTTCATTATTTGTAATAAATAATTTGTATCGTTCAAGTTAAATTGAATAATACATTGCAAGAAATAAATAATGATGTTTTGTTATTGAATTATTTAAAACAAAAATTGTTTTCAGAAAACTTTTCATTCAGTAATATTTCAATTAAACTAGCAACTTATTTTTACACCGTAACAACAAATAAAATAAAAACAAAAATACACGAGATTTTTTACTGCCGCTCTTACATGCTTTTTTACTTTTTAGTAAACCAAAATATGTTGAACGGGATGGGTGTACGTCTTTGCGTATGACAACAAAATATTTTGTTTTTTTTTTTGTTCACATAAAACTTGATTTTTAAGTAATGTGGTGTAATAAACCAAAATACATTTTAATCAATCAATACTAATGATAAGCCCAAATGCGTGATTTAGTTGGTTGTACATAATAACTAAAAAAAAAAATCCAATTTGATCGACAATGGCCCATGCCACACGTAAAAAAAAAATGCGGCATTTTTCTTCGTTTCTTTCCCCGTTTACCTATGATACAAGTTTTAATTGCGACTTAAACAAATTTTCTGTTCAACCACACAACTCAAACATAAATGAAATAAAAAATATTTCAAGGACATTTTTGACTCATTTTAGTTAAAATTTTATTTAAGAGAGAGCAGAACAAAACATTGGTAGAAAAAAAATGCCAAAATACAAAAAATGCTCGCCTGGCATGGTACAATTGGATTTTTTTTTGTGGGCTTGTGTAAAATTTACAGTAAAGAATTAAAATTACGATACCGATATTGAAACTTGAGAAGGTAAAATAGCACACATAATAATTTTGTGTATTATGTGTACTGTGGTAAAATCATTCTATGTTTTACACTACATAGCAGGCTACAAAAATAATATACAAAACACAAACGAATATAAATAAAATTGTATACCCTTTAATCTAAAATTCATTACACAAATAAAATGTGTCAAATTAAGTTTATTATTTTCTTCGGTACTGTATGTTGTGAAACAAAACCAAAACAAATAATACAAGAGAGCCAAGAGAAATTAAAAATCTTATACGCACACGTGTCATTGAAAAATTGTGTTGTTACTTTTATCAGTAAGTTGCTAAATGAAAAGTTACTCAATAGGGAAATATTTTTATTGGAAATGTTTCTCAAAATATCAATATTTATCGTGATCCTTCAGATAAATTAAGTTTGTAGATAATAAAGCAGATTTATTGGGACAAATGAAGATTTTCTTTTGTCCCATGTAATTTTTTACTTACTAATATGGCACCCGCGTTTTTGTTTGGATTTACCTATACAAGCTCATGGAATTTTTTTATATAGAAAAATGGTCCATTATGTAGTGGTATTGACTCCAAGTTAACTTTTGGTGTTTATGATGAAGGTTCAACCCAGGTTGAACCTAGGTTCAACCTTCAATATAAACACTTATACTAGTAGTGTTGCTTTCGCTAATCCGCTTAGCTTAGCTAAGAAATATGAAAGCAACAACTTTTGGATTTAATTTTTTAATGCGTTTTAATTTTTCTGTGTTGGTTCATTTTCTTAATATTTTTTTTATTTTTTTTTATTTTAAGAAATAGAATAAATTAAATTCGGTATTTTGCTATCAAATAACAAATGCTAAATTATTATTCAATATAAATTTTTCTAGAAAAATAGAAAAAATAACGCCTTGCGGTAAACACCATAACCATAAAATGATTTTATTTCCCCTAATCCTAAAAATTTTTTTCTTAACATTCTAAAACAATCAGCTTGAATACAATGCAATTGTTGTTGTAATCTTTTGAAAGCAACACAGCTACTGTTTATGTTGGAGGTTGAACCAAGGGTTGAACCTTCAACATAAACACCAAAGGTTAACTTGGAGTTAACTCGACTCAATCCAAAAAATTTCTTAGGTCGAGTTAACTCTGCTTAATATAAACGCCCAGAGTCGAGTCGAAAAACAACAACAAAAAATAATCAGTAAAGTAAAAAAATAAAAATGGCGATTTTTCATATTTTTCTTGTACGAGCGCGTCTGTGTCTAAATTCGGCAGCATTTTTTAGTGATTTTTTCAATTTTTTATTTTTCGAAAGTTCGAAAGAAAAAGTGAGAATGATTTTTGATAGAAAAAAATTTCAATGATTTTAACATTCATAACCTGGTTTCGACTCAACCTCAAGATAACTCCTCAATATAAACACTAGAAGTTAACTTCAAGGTTAACCTAAAGATAACTACAAGTTGGTATGTCTGTTTTTGGTATGCCAAGGTATGAAGTAGATATCAGCTGCTTCGTTTTCTAGATATGCCAGATTGGTCACGGGACCAAATTAAAATGATTTCGCTTTCCCTGCCTAATTCTTTTAAAAAAGCAACAGCAGCTCCAACTCAGTTTAAAATAGAGTACCGGACAGGATAGGTCTATGCTGCTTGGGTGTCCTAGATTATGAAGATCTCAGTTTTCTTATATCTTCTTCTGATACAGTCATGTGTGTCCTCTATTGCTAGCATTTTAATACAGGAGCGAGCATGACGGAGAAGCGAGCTTGGTCTCTTTCGGGAATCATGATTCAGAATATTTTCTGAAAACTCGTTATTTTATCATCAACTTTTGTAGTTGTACAACTTTATTTGCCAGATTTAGTTTGCTTAAAATACTGCTACGACCTGGTATGTTGGAAGTTTGGTTTTGAACAAGTGAAACGTCTCGTAAGACTGCAGTGAACAGATTAATTTAAAGAATTCAATGTTTCATTAGTTAACTTCCAGTGTTTTGCTTTTGATGACCTCATCTCGATGTAAATGTTGTTGTAAATTTATTATTTCAGAATATATATCAGAACACAATTACGAAAAATACATGTACTTCATACAGAAGAAAAACTAGAAGTGGTAGTTTTATTCAATAATATACAAGAAGTTTCATGACATGACGCTATATACGTAAGTACAAATACAATTAGTTTAATATTAATTTACTAGATGTCACACATTTCAACATTTTTCCCTTTTTTATCTTTTATAATACTAAAGTTGCTTTTGATGACTAAACGATTTCATTTTTTCGTACACCAATCCTTTCACAAAGAGACACAAATCGAACACGTTCAAGTGGCTTCGTCAATAAATCAGCTAACTGATTCTTTCCATCAATGTGCTCCAATTTGATTTCACGAGCCGCTGTTGTAAGATACATCAAACAACCCACTGCTTCACGATAAGGTACATTAGGTGAAATTGCTTCGTTGTGATCACTTTTCTCACGTTTGATTCTGTCATTTGGAATCTTTCCAGTATTTTCCTTGTGTACTTTTCTTGGCTCACAACAAGTAATCCATTAATCTCGATTCTCTATTTTCATACCAAGAAAATTATGAAACTATGAAAATTATTATTATTAAGAAAATTATACCAGTCGTCGCATTAAATTCTTGTCATAACATTCTTAAAATCTCTTTCTCTTTCTTACCGACAACTAGACCATCATCGAAACAAAATTGCTACATACAATCCAACGTTATTGCTTTTTCGATAAAAGAGACAAGGATCTGCAACACTAGATTAGCTGCCGCTACAGCTAACAAAGTTCGCATAGTGTCATATCGAGCTACAGGACTAAATGTTTCTTTGTAGTCGATTCCCTGCTTTTGTACATAGCCCTTCGCTACTAATCGAGCTTTGAAACGGAAAATTCCATCACTCGCGATCTTCTGACGCAAAACCCATCGATTTTTCAGAACTTGTGCTTCCTTTGGTCGTTCAACTAATATCTAAGTTTCATTTTGCTTCAAAGATTCCATCTATTCATGAATCGCTTGCATTCAATAGTCCCTTTCATTCGACTTTAGAACTTCAGAGAATGAGTTGGGATTTTGATATTCAACAGCCACTCCTGCTGTCATTGAAAATGCAGCACCCTCCCCTCCATCCATGCTGGTTTTCTTCGTTGCCTTTCGCTTTTTCGATTTTCTATAGAAGACTCCTAACTACATTGTGTTCATTCAATCGTTTGCTCCAATCCAGTTGAATTTTCCGTTTCGCCATATTCATCTTTATCCTGACTTCCTTCAGAAGTGGACGACGTAAAAAACTCTTTATGAGTTTGATTTCCCTTGTCATGGTATTTTACTTTATTCTTTGGCTCTTCTCTTATTTCAGATGACAATTTTGACCGATTTTGGTCCAGAACCTCTTCTCGCAAGACATCAAATACCGCAGTAACCCTGCGAAAATTGCAGACGACTTCTGGCTTGAATTTCACGTCATGGCTCATGCGTACTTTCTTTTTAGAAGGGATCCAGATTCGAAAACCATCTTTGTTATGGACATATCCAACAAGATGTCCGAATAATGCTTTGTCATAGAGCTGCGAGCGGAAACTCTTGTTTATATGAACGTAGCATCCAGTGCCGAAAATTTTCAGATGATCAAGTCTTCCTACTGACCGATTATACCACAATTCATAAGGGGCTTTATTCCAAACTGACGATTTCCCAGTGCGATTTAATAAATAAACTTCGGTACAACAAGCTTCTGCCCACGGTCTTTTCGGTAATTTGCTTGGATTCAACATAGACCGTGTTGCTTCAACGAAAGATTTTTGCGTTCCGCTACACCGTTTTGCTCAGGTGTATAAGGCGGTGGAATCTATTGTTCTATTCCTCAGCTTGCGAGCATTTCAACAACTCTCTTATTATCAAACTCTTTACCTCCATCACACCTGAATTGCCTGACAACATGTCCATTTGCTTAAGCTTCATTTAAAAAATGTTCCAGCAC
Organism: Nephrotoma appendiculata; assembly: GCA_947310385.1. Taxonomy (NCBI): domain Eukaryota; kingdom Metazoa; phylum Arthropoda; class Insecta; order Diptera; family Tipulidae; genus Nephrotoma; species Nephrotoma appendiculata. The sequence continues at coordinate 109,006,233 of OX371225.1, forward strand.
ATTACATACTACACTTTTCACTTCACAAAAAAACTTGAGAAAAAAAAGTTCTCAAGGTTAAAAAAAAAAAAAAAAGGTTTTTGTCATACTTTTCTGTAAGGAAAAAGTTAAAGGAATACTATTGAGTATGCGCTGTAACATTTTTTTGTTTTTTATATGTATGTCAAAATGTTAGTTCCAATTATTAAAAAAATTGAATTGGAAAAAAATCGGTCCTTAATGCTGGATTCACGGAATGGGATAATTTTTTATCCAACTCTTTAGCCAATCAAATCTTTATATTCAACTAAGCCCCGCCCAATTTTATCTCGGTTTAGTTGAAATATTTGCAGTCTTACTTTGAGAAATTTACAACAACAATCCCATATATGTAATTCCGATATGGAATTATTTCAAACCAACTTTTCTGCTGGTATAGAATTATTCTATTCATGTAGTTTTAATGTTCACCACGGGAGCAGTTTTATTGAATACTTTTATTTTTAAATGTTGGCAATAAAAATATAAAAGTGGTTTTTGTTATTTTGACATCGAATTTTTCTTAACAAGACGAAAAATTAGTTATGATTTGTAATAATATTCAATAATGTTCTAGCACATTACTATTCAATTGAATATATTTAGTTGCGTTTTTACGTTGTTTTCAAATTCAAAATGTAATTGTTACCAACTAATAAAAACAAATTAAAAAATATCTTTGGTTGTTACTTTTGCGGTCTTACTTTGGTACAAGCTAATTCCATTCTGGTATAGAATTAATTTGTGCTCAAAGTAACAACCAAAGATGTTTTTTAATTTATTTTTATTAGTTGGTAACAATTACATTTTGCATTTGAAAACAATGTAAAAATGCAATTAAATATATTCAATTAAATAGTAATGTACTAGAATATTATTGAATATTATTACAAATCATAGCTAATTTTTCGTCTTTTTTAGAAAAATTCGATGTCAAAATAACAAAAATCACTTTTATATTTTTATTGCCAACATTTAATAATAAAAGTAGTCAATAAAACTGCCCTGGTGGTGAACATTAAAACTACGGGTAGAATAGAATAATTCTATACCAGCAGAAAAGTTGGTTTAAAATAATTCCATATCGGAATTACATATATGGGATTGTTGTTGTAAATTTCTCAAAGTAATACCCTAGACAGACACAAACTAGCTAATCGCGAATTCGAGATTACGTAGTTATTTTTTCAGTCTGTCAGCACACGATTTTGGCAAAACAGGATTATTGCGTTTATAGAACAAGATTACTACAATCGGGTTGTTGGAAGAAGATAAATGTGATATATAAGAAAAAATCAGTAGAATTGTATGGGGCTGGGGAACATAAGTCATTTTCATTGAATGTATACAGAAAAATTGTTAGATTGTAAATTAAATTTTGAAATTGTTTAACTGTGACAGAGATTAGTTATACATTTAGTTTATATTAACTTATTGTAACTGATTCGAAGTAATTCAAAATCATCAAATACGCATTGAAATTGTTTTATTTCATTAATTAAATATGAATTTGAACGTTTGCAGAATAACAAAATCGGATTTGTGTCTGTCACCATAATTATAAAATCGCGATTTCATTTGTTTGACATGTAATCGCGATTGGAAGAAATCGCGATAATTTTTGTGTCTGTCCACGGTATAAGACTGCATTTGAACACAAATTAATTCTATCCCTCCAAACATTGCGCAACTTTTACGTACAGTTTACGAAGACTTGTTTATACTAAAGTCCTCGTAAATGTTACGCATATACCTAAAGAAAAAGTTGTGTAAACGAACACTTCGTCACAAGAGAAATGAAACTATTTTACGAAGACTTGTATATGTGTTGGTAACAATAATTGTCTTCGCAAATTCCGCGAGTTAGCGTAAAGTTAACGAACGGTTTAAACATGTGAATGCGAACATATTTCATTTCGGGTTTTGCTCGTTTTTACGCGGGATTTATTACCATTTTAGATTATTTTTTTAATAAATATTTTTTCGAAAAATAAAAAAACCGAGAATTCTTTTCCAATGTTATTTTTTTTTTTTATCTTGATTAAATTTATACTTATTACGATAAATATATACATATTAACATTTTAATAAGATTGATTAACAACAAGTGATATGGGTTTTTACCTTTTATAAGCTCCATGATATAGTATCCCTTTACAGCAATATTGCCATGTTGGCCATGCCATGAAAATGTTGATGCTGCTTCGTCTGTGATGATATCCTTCAAACTACCTCTCAAATATTTTTGAAGTGATAAATCACTAATTGCTTTAAAGTGACTGGTCTATAAAAGGTTCGAAAATAAATTATATAAACTTTGTTATTCAGGATGTTAAAATTTAATGTTGCTTACCAAAATATTTTCCTTTTCTAAATTAGTTTTAACTTCACATTCCAGAGCTTTCGAACCTTTAATCTAAAATTCATTACACAAATAAAATGTGTCAAATTAAGTTTATTATTTTCTTCGGTACTGTATGTTGTGAAACAAAACCAAAACAAATAATACAAGAGAGCCAAGAGAAATTAAAAATCTTATACGCACACGTGTCATTGGAAAATTGTGTTGTTACTTTTATCAGTAAGTTGCTAAATGAAAAGTTACTCAATAGGGAAATATTTTTATTGGAAATGTTTCTCAAAATATCAATATTTATCGTGATCCTTCAGATAAATTATGTTTGTAGATAATAAAGCAGATTTATTGGGACAAATGAAAATTTTTTTTTGTCCCATGTAATTTTTTACTTACTAATATGGCACCCGCGTTTTTGTTTGGATTTACCTATACAAGCTCATGGAATTTTTTTATATAGAAAAATGGCCTATTATGTAGTGGTATTGACTCCAAGTTAACTTTTGGTGTTTATGATGAAGGTTCAACCCAGGTTGAACCTAGGTTCAACCTTCAATATAAACACTTATACTAGTAGTGTTGCTTTCGCTAATCCGCTTAGCTTAGCTAAGAAATATGAAAACAACAACTTTTGGATTTAATTTTTTAATGCGTTTTAATTTTTCTGTGTTGGTTCATTTTCTTAATATTTTTTTTATTTTTTTTTATTTTAAGAAATAGAATAAATTAAATTCGGTATTTTGCTATCAAATAACAAATGCTAAATTATTATTCAATATAAATTTTTCTAGAAAAATAGAAAAAATAACGCCTTGCGGTAAACACCATAACCATAAAATGATTTTATTTCCCCTAATCCTAAAAATTTTTTTCTTAACATTCTAAAACAATCAGCTTGAATACAATGCAATTGTTGTTGTAATCTTTTGAAAGCAACACAGCTACTGTTTATGTTGGAGGTTGAACCAAGGGTTGAACCTTCAACATAAACACCAAAGGTTAACTTGGAGTTAACTCGACTCAATCCAAAAAATTTCTTAGGTCGAGTTAACTCTGCTTAATATAAACGCCCAGAGTCGAGTCGAAAAACAACAACAAAAAATAATCAGTAAAGTAAAAAAATAAAAATGGCGATTTTTCATATTTTTCTTGTACGAGCGCGTCTGTGTCTAAATTCGGCAGCATTTTTTAGTGATTTTTTCGATTTTTTATTTTTCGAAAGTTCGAAAGAAAAAGTGAGAATGATTTTTGATAGAAAAAAATTTCAATGATTTTAACATTCATAACCTGGTTTCGACTCAACCTCAAGATAACTCCTCAATATAAACACTAGAAGTTAACTTCAAGGTTAACCTAAAGATAACTACAAGTTGACTCGACCTGGGTTCAACCTCCAACATAAACAGTATAAGTATATATACCCAATATGCAATGCCGACGGAATTCCATTTACATTCGCGTTCTAAAACCACACTGCTTCTATGGAAAGAACCATGTGTATCACGCGGAAACTCGTACTCCCCGCCAAAGAAAAGTGTCACAAAAATTCCGGTGTCGGTGTGAACCCCAACTAAAAAGAGAAAAAAACCACAGAAACAAAAAGCACGTGTTTGTATATATTTTCCAATTGGAATAAATAATAATTCTTATTTGAAATAAAACAAAATTTTCCATTTATAATAAAATAAATATAATAATTATTATTTTATACTTAAATTTAAAACTATTTACTTTAACAAATAGAAAACATTATAATGAAACACAACACTTTAAAGAAAAAAATCTAATTATGTAGTGCAACCGTGCACGTCGACTTGTCAGAAGAAACTGAAAATAAAAGATACAATCGAAACTTATAAAACGAAAATAATATTACCGCGAAATAGAAAGAAAAAACAATTATTTTTCTCCAAAATCAATATTTTTGTGTCTTTGATATTTTGTAGTACGAAATTTTGTACGACATTTGAGCAGTTTTTTCCACACAGTGGAATAATTGCATACTGGGTAAGTCTATAATCTAACACCATTTTCTGTGGCAGCAAAATATTGTGCCCAGTGACGTCATTTTTGATCCAACATGGCTTCTTGTTTACATTTTTTGTCTTTTATTTTTTGATCCCGCGTCAATTAAAAAATCCAAAAAATTTCGTTGGATTTTTTTTGACGTTTACTAACGCCTATTGTGAAATTGTGTGAGTAAACGTCAAAAAAATCTAGCAAATTAATTGGATTTTTTAATTGATGCGTGATCAAAAAATAAAAAGACAAAAAATGTAAACTAGAAGCCATATTGGATCAAAAATGACGTCACCGGGATCAATATTTTGCTGCTACAGGAAATGGTGTAATCAAAGAAGTTAAAGGTACAGAATGAGCCTAAGCAACTGTCAAGTAGTGTCACAAATTCGGAGGGTAAAAGAGAAAGCATCTAAATCAACGGGATTACAACAAGAAAAAAATCTATAAGAACCCCACGCCAACAACCAAAATTGTTTCTTTAATTTTTTCTGATATATAACTTAAATTAAGGATAAATTTACCACAAATCACTAGCGTCTTAACACAATTTACGTTTTATTTTATTTAAACACTTGGTAAACTTACTGATGGTAAGATATTCCTTCTTGTATTTTAGGCGTATTTTGGCATTTTTTCACGATACACTTCATTTCGCACAAAATTCTCTAATTTTTGTTATCATATAATGCACCACTGCATAAACAAATAACTATTTGATAAAGTTTTTATTGTTTTTATGTATTATAAATAACAATTTTAAAAATTTATAATTTTTAATTTTATCGTGCGAAATTAAAACGTCACTTCGTACAACAACAAAAACTGGTTTGACGGGTTCTTAATATAGCGAAATATGAGTAAACCATATGGATTTTTTATATAACCATCCTATGCTGGCTTCTGACAGATGAAATAGCAAATTTTATATGGGTAAAATATCGCCACCTATTCTTCAGTATTTTAACTTCTTTGGGTGTAATATGCACATATGTAGAGTGTTTTTTCGTGTTTATATTATTTGGGCCTGCATGCATACAAACCGTATTTTTTATATTTTGCTTCTATTTGGCCGTACACATATACGCAGTGTATAAAAAATTTGTGAATTGTGTTTGTGTGTGTGTTTCTTGAAAGAGTGAAGTTTAAAGTAAATTTACATGCAAAATTGCAAATCAACCGAACATTGCGTATATGTACATAGTACATATTTAAAGAAAAGATATTTATTATTTAATAATATATAAAACTGTTTATTTACGGTACAAACAAACATTAAAATGAGCAATTCAAAGTTTAAGGAAGTTTTTAGTTATACATCATGGGTGCACGCTGTTGCCGGGGCCACGGTAGGATTACCTAGTTATATACGATAACGAATTTAATCAAGTACAAAGGCTTTTTGATTAATTATCTTTTCAGGGAAGCGTTATCGCGATGTCAACATTTTATCCGCTAGACACAGTGAGGTCGAGGCTCCAGTGTAAGTTACGTCATATTCATGTATATAATTAAAGGGTAGAGTCGGATGTTATTTTATTTTGTTGTACATATCTATACGTTTTTCAGTAGAGGAGCCTGAAAGACGTAAAGCACTGAGCACACTTTCCATGATTCAACAGTTGATAAAAGAAGAAGGATTTCCGACATTATATCGCGGCATGATTCCCGTATTACAAAGCCTCTGCATCTCGAATTTTGTATATTTTTACACATTTCACAGTTTAAAGGCTCTTCGTGGTGGCCAAAAATCACAAAGTGCTTTGTTTGATTTATTCTTGGGAGCATTGGCCGGTGTTGTTAATGTGCTTGGTACAACACCATTTTGGGTGGTGAATACCAGGCTTAAAATGAAAGGTATCAATCGTGATAATACGCTTCAATATTCAAATTTAATCGATGGCCTGACTTACATTCAGAAAACAGAAGGTTTCGCTGGCTTATGGTCTGGTACAATTCCATCGCTCATGCTTGTTATAAATCCAGCTCTGCAATTCATGACATACGAAATGATAAAACGACGGGTTAATAAAGTATATGGTGAGGTGCCAGGTATTGTTTATTTTAGTGTAGGTGCTGTTGCCAAAATAGTTTCAACACTCATTACATATCCACTACAAGTTATCCAGACAAAATTACGTCATTCCGGTGGGCGACTAAGTGGTCAAACCTCTGGAGCCGAAAAAAATGTAGGAACCGTACAAATGTTGATGTATTTATTGAAACAGAACGGTATTATTGGTTTGTACAGAGGACTAGAAGCTAAACTACTTCAAACTGTACTCACAGCTGCACTTATGTTTGCAATATACGAAAAGATTGCAAAATTTGTCATGTCACTCTTGATGCGACAACGGAACTTAGTTCCAGCCATTTAAATGAGTTTTTAAGTTTAAAATATTATTTTAATACAAATTTGGTTTGAGCTTTATAGATTGGTTAGTTAGAAGTTTTGTTCTCTATTTATTTTCATCTAGTCCTGCATTCCATGATGATCTTAATATTACATTAATGTTTTATGTATTTACATAATTTTATAAAAATAAAATTGGTGATTCGAAGAACAAAGTTTGTGTATTGTTAATGTATGTATTGCTTTGCAATTGGAAATTGAGGAAAATGAGAAGCTACGTTCGTCGTTCGACCCCTACCTAGCAGTCTGCCTGCACTAGGTAACATTATTTATGTACATAGTTACATACGTCTGTCTTATAACATTCGAAATCTTTGTTGGAAGGAATTAAAATATTGGAATTGGAAACCACTCTCAATAAATTGACCTGTCAAATAAACATGAATTAAATGTCACAAATCATGGATTTCGATAGTCCAGATGTTGAAAAAGATTTTCCTGGATTATATGCCTCGGAATCAGGAAGTGGTCGAAAAAAAGACGAAAGTGACTGTATGTTATAGGGCTAACTTATATAAAAATGTTTAATTGTAGTGTTTTTCAGTCAGTGATGGAGATCATGAAAAGCACAGCAAGAAAGAACTTCTGATCGGACGTCGTAAGGACAAGAAGGATAAAAAAGATCGTGGTTATGCAGCTTTAGAAGGTGAAAGTTCGCCAGAAGAAGAAACGGAAACTAAAAGCCCTTCAAAATCTATGAAAAAGGTGAAAGCATTTAAGTTTCCAACCAAAAGCAAAGAAAAGCGTGAAAAATCTCGCGACAAAGAAAAGTTGGAAGTTATTGTTGGCAAAGATAAGGACGTTCACAAAGAAGTCCCGATTGACGACAAGAAAGGTAAAAAGGAAAAAGATAAAAAAGAAAAGGAAAAAAAAGAAAAGTGCAAGGATAAGGACAAAGATAAGAAAGATAAAAAATTAAAGCATACTGGAAGCACTGCGGTCAGTGAAGAAGTTTTGGATTTAGGTGATGCCCAACCCATCTTTGGAGTGTCACTTGGTTTATCAGTTGAACGGAGCCGATGTCATGATAATGTAAACCTTCCACTCGTAGTGCGTGACTGTATTGATTATTTGCAAGAGTACGGTCTGTCAAACGAGCAAATATATAAGACCGATGCTGTTAAATCGCGCCTCATTAACTTGAAAAAACTTTATAATAATCGCGAGAGTACCGGCATTGACGATTTTGATGTACCAACTGCCGGAAGTCTTTTAAAATTATTTTTAAAGTTGGTATATCCATCAGATCATTTTCTCGTTGCTTACAATTTTTATTTTCTTCCATAGGGAACTTCCTGAACCACTTCTTACAACTGATTTATTACCGCGTTTCGAAGAAGCAGCGTCACTTCCACAAGTTACGGAACAAGAGCAACAACTTCATAGATTAATTGACCAGCTTCCCAGTTGTAATCGTATTTTGATTTCATGGTTAATTCTACATCTTGATGCAGTAGCCGCGAATGAAAAATTAAACAAGACCAACGCCCAAAATTTAGCAATGCTCTTAAGTCCTTCACTTCAGATGTCCCATCGTCTTTTGGTTGCGTTGTTATGCCAGTGCAGTAATTTATTCGGTGATATCAATTTATGTAGGTAGGTTTTAATCTTATCATTTGCGTTATAAGGTAAACACTAAAGATAAAATCTATCGCATTATCTTGGAAAAAAAATACTGGAGCAAATATATTACCTAAATATACTGTGTAATGTATAAATGTACTAAACGGTTTGAAAATGGCATTTCTCAAATTCATAAGAAAGTAAATTTATTAGATTATTAATGTTATTTTCTAAAATCTGTTTGTTCGGTTTAAAGGTATATCCCGCCATTAACAGCATCAAGTCCTAATCTACCAGATACTATCGAGGAAATACAAAAAGAGCTGCGGAAGCAAGAAAGTCTTTTGACTCAAATTCATTCGGAGATGAATGCAGGATTTGTATCAAAAAAACGTGAGGAGCAATTATGGGAAGTACAACGAATAATTACCCAGCTAAAAGTTAGTGTATTAATCAAACCCCCCTTATAAAACAAAAATTTAACCTAGTCAACTGATTTTAGCGTAAACTTCGATCATTTGAGAAGAAGCAAGATTCCACACAGAAAAGTATTGACGACACAGTTGACGGAGATGTCTCCATTGAACTTACTCTTCATAAAACAAAATCATCATGTTCAGATGACGAATCCTCCTGCAAAACCATGACCGTATTTTCAGCTGAATCTACAACAACCAACACAGAAACCAAGAACACTCCACAAGAAATACCGGCTGAAGAACACGAATCCCATAAAATAAATGAAAAACTTACTGTCTCTGAGACTGGTTTACTTCTACTACCCGAAAACCATCCCGAATATTTGAATCTCATACGTCTACAATTAGAAAATTTAGAACTGATGCAGTGGAAATTAAATTTACAGTCTCGAATAACGGCCGAACGCTGTGAGTTGGTCCGCATTAGAAATAATTTGCATCAGCTAGGTATAAAATCGAATACCGAATATAATCTTAATGATTACTTCGATAGTAACTTAATTATCGATGAACCGGAATATGAGAAAATCATTTCCCATTATATAAAAGAAAACCAGCTATTGGATCATAAAAAAAATATTCTTGCAAACGATCTAATTAATGAGACAAATGAATTAATTCAATTACAAGTTGAACTAAATTTACAAAAGTATCGAATTTAATAAATTATTTCATACCATATTCATAAGATATTAAATACATTATAAATAATAAAAATCATTATATGAATATGTATAAAAAATATCTTTTAAAATGCTGAAAATTGTTTGCATTAACGAACGTACATAATTATGTATGTATGATGTATGTATCTACATCAATATAGATTTACGAAAATGCCCCTCATTTTATGTTTTCAATTCCGCACACCAGACGCCTAGCTAACGAAAAGAGAAAGTAATATTTTGTTTTGACATGATTTTGACAACTTAACACTTAAACGTCATTTGATTTAAGAAGTTGGTTTTGTTTTAAATTTACAAAGAAAATTTGGTTATTTACGTGGGTTTAAAGTATGTCGTGGTTTCAAGATTTAGCGGGACATGCTGAACAAATTCTTAATAAAATTGATCAAAATGCAGCAAATGTATTGCATACACCGGGAACGATGACTACATCGTCATCTTCACAGAACTTGCTTAACTATAATATGGATTCCAATAAAGATTTTAATTTTATCGAAGATCCTCCTGAAGCTTCCTCCAAATTATCAGTAAAAACATTGAAACAGGAGTTTAATGCAAGGAAATCCTCCGAAAAGTCTTCGTCGTCTAGACGGAGTTCATTCAGTAGTTCCCGAAAAGAAGGTACTGTAATTGAAAATACCACTGCAAAAAAACAAGTTTGTTTAAACACTGAGGCCCCAGTAGAAATGACCGTGGAGATGGAATTGGCTAGTTTAAAGTTACACTTGATTGAAATTAAGCTCGAACGCGATGAACTGAAACAAGAACTCGAATCGTTAATGGAACAATCCAAACTGACAAAAAACTATAAAGATGAGAAAAACGAGCTGAAAGACGATCTATTCAAACTTCAAGAAGAACGAAATGAATTTATTGAAAAAATCAACAGCCTGGAAGAATCTAATCTTAAATATATCAAATCTATATCAGAACTTGAAATAAATGTTTCTAAACTACATGCAAACGAAACTGATCTCATGAAACGAATCGAAAATCTGGAAGTTGAAAAAGAAAACAGTATTACAGAACTGCAAAAATATCGACAACGTGCTCAAAATACCTTACAAATAAAAGAGAATATAATTAAAGAACTGAACTCATCCTTAAATTCGAGCAATCCAGACATGACATCTTTAACAGAGGACTATGAAATGCTAAGGAATGAAAATCACATTTTAAAATCACAGCTGGAGCAGTTAAATGAAACGAATCGCCAATTAAATACTACCAACCAACAAGTGGAATATGAATTAAATCACAAATTGAACCAATCGAACACAAACTATGCAAAGCTCTACGATAATTTAAATAATGAGATCACTAAGAATTTAATGTTGGAAAATAACTTGAAAATTAAAAATAAGGAGTCGATTTCAATTCAGAATGAATTAGTTCGATTAAGGGAGAATCTATCGAACCAACTTTATGAGAAAGACATTGAATTGAATAAGATAAAGAGCCAATTAGTAACATCGCATACTCCTAACACAAGTAATAGTGAAATTATTCGAAAGCCCGATAACGGGAATAATATAGAAGAACGTATACAATCACTTACTCAATCATTGGTTCAAAAACAATCAGCACTCGAACAATTGACCGCAGAGCGAAACGCTTTTCGACTACAATTGGAAAAAATTGAGGTGCAACATAGAACAACAATTATGCAAATTCGAAAACAAAAACCTCAAGTTTTAAATATGAATGATACGGATGATGTGAAGGCTCAGGTGCCAAATTTTTTACAAGAGAACCCTTTCGACACAACCGTAGCACGACGTGTCAAAAGGGCATATTCTTCGCTTGACTCAGTCAGTGTACGTTTAGGTGTATTTTTACGAAGATTTCCACTCGTTCGTATATTTGTTATATTTTATATGGTTCTGTTGCATTTGTGGGTGATATTGGTATTATTTTCATCAACACCATCCTCATAATAAGAAATTGGATTTTGAATTTTTATATAATTATGTGTAGCATGTTGAATGTATATTTTTTATTTATAATTGGTTAATGTTAAGAAATACATCATGATTATTTAAAAAGGGAACGTGTATTTTTGATTGCCTCCATCACTCTTTTCATGAAGCGCTGGTAGAATGTTCTTCCAGGAATAATCACACGTTTCCAAACATTGTGGTGGTCCCTAGACCCTAATTTAAAAACAATTTTCTAAATTTCATATCGTAAATTAGACTTTTCGAAATACTTATAGTGGGACCACTATATATTCTGCGGTAGAACTGGAACTCCACAAAATTATGGAATTATTTGACGATAACAAATATGCTAGAAAATGTACGTGCTATTTTATTATCAAAGAAAGTACATATAAAATACATATTCAAAAATACCTAGTATAAATATTGAAAATTTGTAAAAAATATATTATATGTACATAATATAATTATATTGCAAATACAATTCCGCCGTTCCACACTGCGCTTCATGGTACCTTCAAGTCGTATTCGTACGACGGATAAAAATCTCGGATTTTTCCATCCCAGATTTTTTTCAACTTTTTGAGCCAAAATCCGTTTTAACTGTGATATTAAATTTTTCGGTGAATTCGAAATGAAAAAATAGAAATAAAAATAATTTTTTTTTTGAGTTTTGAGATGTAGGTTTTTGTTTAAATTTACTTTCGAGAGAGCAGAATAAAACAAAACAAAAAAAAATGGAGTTTTAATATAAAATAAGGATTTAAATTAGTTATAAAAAATCTATTACGACTTAGTTTGAAAACTCTGATGTCACGGGTGGCGCTGAATGCTGATCATCTCTTAATGAGATGAGCGAGTATTTCGTATCCAGATAATATGGGTCCCTAGGCACGAGGACGTCACGGGAAACTGCAGGACACACGAACTAGCTAGGTACGGTACGACTCTCCAGATGTAGCTGGAAGGGGCAGGTCTGGGGAGGCCTATAGCACCGCTCAAATCTGCACTCAGTAAAAAGGCAATCGCCTTGACAGATGAGAGGTGGACCAACACTCTTGTGGTAGTACCTTCCACTGCTGTGTTGTATTATAATGGGGCGTTTAGGATTTGAACGCTCTAATCCGACTCCAATTGATAACGTACGAAAATTAACGAATAAACCCCGATGCGGATAAGGTGCACTATGGGATGGTTAAAGCATATATTATAAAGTATATATATACGCTACTAAGTGGACCAAAAAAAAATTTGACTCTACCCTTATTGAATGTAAAAAAGTTCAGTGCACAATTTTTTCCACTACTATATTCTACCCTTTTCCATACAAATCAAGGATAAAAAAAACGGTCGAAATTTTTCCATAGAAAAATCGGGTTATGTCCCTTCTGTTTGTACTCTATATTCTGTGGTTAAAGTAAGTAATATTAATATGCAGCTCCGATGTGGTCCGGTCTCAAAATTTCGACAATGCTTACAGCAGATCAAAAACATTAATTTAACACGAATTAAGCTTAATATATATTTTATTTTACATATATTTCGTTTTAGTTAATACCTATTTATTAATTTTAAGTACAAAAAGAATTATAAGTTTCAACAACATCGACTTGCTATGGAAAGCGTCAAAACAAGAACAATGAAAAAGCGCATTTTTTACCTTTTTCTACTACACACCTTTTTTAAGTTCATAGACATACAAACTATGGAAGAGTGTTTCGTTTTCATGACGCGTGTACAACCTATAGCACTGAGGCAAAATTACTAATTTACAACCCTTGGATACGAACCATCAAGGTACGAAACGCGAACAATTAATACCGATAATGAGAACTCTATTCCTCCACAATCTCACGTGCAGTTAGGATTGGCCGTAAGGATACTGACCGGACACTGCCTTTTTGGGGAACATGCGAGAAGACTGGGTCTAGAGACGAATGACTTCTGTAGAAGTTGTATGGACGAAGAGGAGGAAGAGAATTTAGATCACTTCCTATGCTCGTGTGCGGCACTGGCATACAAAAGACATAAGTACTTGGGTGTGTACAATATGGACAGCCTTTCTGAATTCGCGGACTGTGGAGTGCGAGATATCTTACGCTACATAAGTAGCTCTGGATGGTTTCAGCGGGAGTAAGGAGAGATTGGATCCTGTGGTATCACAATGGGCCATTATTGAGCTAAGTGTGCAATAGCAGCCACTCTAACTTAACCTATAACCTAGTTTGAAACCAGAAGCTTAAATCGTGTGTAGCTTGGTGGTTTTGTATGAAAAGAGGCGTGTCTGTTGTATTATTTACGTGATGTAATTGGTTAACCCTTTTTCTACCAAGAAAAAAAAAATTGGCTCTAATAAAGTCCAAACCACACAAATGTGTGAGTAAAAAACCATAGTATGTAAAGGCGTTGTTGATAAAAGATTTCACTTGATTTGAAGTACAACCAACACAATTGTGTATATAGTTTTTTTCGGACGAAAATAAGTTAGGATATACACAATAATAGGAATACACAAATGTGTAAGTTGGTTCAAAACACATACAAAAATAAATTTTTGACATGGTTCGTTTGCCTGACCGACACAATTGTGTGGACTGGCAGGTAATAGGTTAAAACGATGCGATAGAAAAATCCCGGATTTTTATCCGTCGTATGAATACGACTTTGTGGCGTTTCACCTTCAAGATTTAAATCAGCATTTACTCGGATTTTATACTATCAAAGAAACTACTGTCGTAATCCAAATTAGCAAATGATTTTGCCGTTTGGTGAATAAATTTGGTGAACAATGTACTTTGGTCGCGATAGCAGCGCAAAACAATATAGGGGATATATAGTAAAAGGAAATTTTCGTGCAAAATAAATAATAATCGTTTCCAATTTATTCACGAACTCACAATAGGCTCACGTTGTGTTAAAATTATTTAACATCTAAAATTGAATCTCCAATTAAATCAATATTAAATAATTTGTATACTAATTGTAACAATAACTATCCCAATATTTATTTATATAAAATTAACGAAATAAAACCATATATATCTTGTAAATAGAAATGTATACATTATTATGAAATAAAAAAAATAATAAATTTAATAGAAATATAGCAACATATAAAATATAGTGGTAAATTATTCTGCATGCGGATTTCCTACCAGGATCCTGAATAAGCAGCTTTACTAGCTATATAGTGGTGACTCCGACGTGATCTATAAAAACATAGTATCATCACGAATATAAAACATATGCGCTGGTCGTGTTCAATACATTGAATATTGTTCGTTACGATCCAGCCCAACGATCCGTTTAGACAGGCATATGACAAGAAGGGCCTGACACCGCAATCTCTGGTTGTTGTATATTGTGAAATCAATTCAATTGAAGAAGTACGGTTGATATTCGCTGTTGCAAGTTTTGTTATACAGTATATTTTGATTTGGTGAGCGTAGTGTGATTTTAATAAGCCAGTGAACAATCTGTAGTAAAGCGGCAAAGAACATGGCGTACATACCACTTAGCAATTTGAACGATCTTGAAACAAGGTTATCCAACAACCCAAATGACAGACAGGGCACACCGAACTCCGCAGACGAGTTAGAGATGTGTACCCAGAATCAAATAAGGCGATCATTTCAGTTTCAGATCAGTCACCGTCACTGGATGGTAAAGCCCCAATCTGTCGAATCCGTTGCAGCGTAGCAGTCATATTAGTTCTGTTAACATCTCAGGACCCACGAATATGGTTCCATATCATCGAATCATAGGTCGCACTTGGAAGAATTACTTCTGAAGTATTCAAATATCATCATCTCCTTGGTGCACTCAACGACCGAATCATCAATGACGTCAACGACATTATATTTGGTCCTCGTTCTTGCACACCATTTTCCGATATAAAGAAGGCAATTTTGGACAGATCGTGTGAATTAAAACAGACCCAAATTAATCGGCTACTACAAGGAATTTTGTTGGGCAACATGAAGCCATCTCAATTGCTGAGGAAACTGCAAGCTATCTGGGGGGTCTGAGGTCAATGATGATATGATAAAGACGATCTGGATGCTACGTTTACCTGTCCGTGCACAAGATCATCCACGACCGATTCATTGTCAGCAACAAAAGTGGCCGAGCTAGCAGACAGAATTCTCGAAACAATGGCTCAAACACATGTAATGTCAGTTAATACGCCACCAATTACGAACAATGACTCCTCACTTGCTAATCAAATTAGTGAGATCGTTCGACGGTTAGATAATATGGATCGCAATTACCAGAGGAGTCGTTCTCGGAATACCAACAGAGCACGGAGCTATTCGAACAAACGTGCGAGTTTTCCGGCAGTCAACAGTTCTCATCACCGGAAATGATATACACCACGATTATGTTTTTTCCATTGCCGATTTAAGAAAGCAGCTCGAAATTGCAAAACAAACTGTCCCAAGTGGGAGGAATTTAAGTCAAACACTAAATTCTCCGGTGCAGACCGCGACTTGTTCCGGCAACTCTCAAAACCGTCACCTTAAAATCTACTATAAATCATCAAATAAAACATATTTAATTGACACTAGGGTGGATATATCTGTTATGCCAGCAGCCGAGGGCAATCATAGAGGTAACACAACCCTTATTTATTTTTACTTATATGCAGAAAACGGGTCGTAACTTAAAACCTTCGGAAATCAAAGAATCAACTTAGACCTCGGTCTCAGGCGACAATTCACTTGAACATTTGTGGTGGCAGAAGTAACAATGCCGATCAATGGTGATGATTTTTTGAACCAGTCAGGATTGTTAGTCGATATTCAGCATGGCAGGTTACTAGATCCTCTAACATCATTGTTTTCACTAACCGTTAAAGTTCATAATAAAACACCCACTGTTCGTGTAATCAACTCTAGTGTCATCGACACTCGTATTTTTCCACTATTAACCAAATTCAAGGAAATCACGAGTTCAGACACAAAACCCGATAAAACATCAAGTCACCCATAATATAGTGACTCGTGGACCTCCGGTTTTTGCCTAGCTGGCTTTTGGGTTATACGAATTTACTCGCATGACGTTTGGTCTGAGAAATGCGGGCAATTCTTTTCAACGTTTTATGCATTCGATCTTATAAAATTTGAGTTTCTGTTTTGTTTATTTGCATGATCTGCTGGTATACCATCAAAAAACACAGACCAACACTTAGAACATTTAGAGATTATTTTTGCTAAATTGGGCGACGCAGGTCTCCTGATTAACACAGAGAAATGTCAATTCTTGAAAACAAAAATCAATTTCTTGGGTCATAAAGCTTCAGCAGAGGGAATTAAACCACTTCCGGAACGTGTTGCGGACATGGTAAAAATTGCTCAGCCGAAAACAATTGAAGATTTACGACGCTTTTTGGGTGTTCTAAACTTTTATAGGGCTTTATTCCAAATGCGAGCAGAAGTCAAGCTGTTCTTAATGACTATTTAAAGGGTAGCAAAAAGAACGATTGCAGGGCCATCGAGTGGTCTAAGGAAGCTGAAGAAGCGTGGTGATGATGTGATAATGTTCTCGCCGATACTCTATCACAGTTGGATAGCATCGCCTTGTCTGAATCTATCAATTACGACGCAACTGCAGGTGAACAGCAAGTATAGACAACGAACTAAAAGAATTACTGGCATCACCAACCGGTCTCCAGTTTGAAAAAGTTCCCCACGGATTTCTGAAAAACAGTGTTTGAAGCTAACCACAACTTATCGCATACAGGAGTACAGGCATATCAGTGAAATACACGTCGGGCCAGTTTGTGTGGGTTATTATTAAAAGAGACGTGAAACGAATGGCTCAGTGTTGTTTGGCGTGCCAGCGGTTGAACGTGGCAAAACACACTAAGAGTCCCTTGGGGAATTATACACCGGTGGTAAAAAGATTCATCTAGATATTGTTGGTCCGTTACCAATGTCGGAAGGGCAGCGATATTGCGTTACACTTATTGATCATTTTACCAGGTGGTCTGACGCAATCCCAATTCCGGATATCAGAGCCAAAATTGTGGCAATCGCCGTATTCATTAATTGGATTTCTCGGTTTGGAGTATTTTCTTCGATAGTAACGGACCAAGGATTCCAATTTGAATCAGAACTTTTCGCTGAATTTTCCAGATTATTAGGGTTCGATTACAAGGTGAGGGTTTAAAAACTAGCTCTACTGAATTAGTTTGTTTTTGGTGAGCAGATTCGCATTCCTAGTCAATTGCTAATAGAATCAAAAAATCTCACAAATCAGTCAGATTTCGTCAAAGAACTACGAGAGCATTTCAACCAAATTCGCCCGACTCCACCATCATGCCACTGCGACCAAAAGATATTTGTGTCACAGGAACTGAACAAATGTACACCTGTATTCGTTCGAACCGACCGACGGAGGTCCTTTCCGTGTTGTTAGCCGGAATGAAAGATCATTCATTCTGGAAATAAGAGGAAAAACCAGCAATATTTCAATCGACAGGCTGAAGCCGTGTTTCATCGAAGATTACGCAACTGAAACATCAACAGATAATCAAACAAATTTCAAGACCAATTTACCGGTAGAAGAATTGCTCGATAATTCGCGCTTAACAAAGATACAATTCAACCTCCAACCGTACAACCACCAGTCAAAAGGATAGTAATCAAGCCACAGAGCAATAAGGAATCATGCTTGAAAGCGGACGAAACTATCAGCTTCATCCCAAAATCATCAGTAACAAGAGCAGGAAGATCTACGAAAGTACCAGCACGTTTCGCCGTATCGTTCATCAGCGATTCACTGGTAAGGGGGTGATGTGGCATTCCACATTCAAGATATAAATCAGAATTTACTTACCTTATTATTGTTACTCGGCTTTTATACTATACAAGAAACTACTGTCGTAATCCAAATTAGCAAATGATTTTGTCGTTTGGTGAATAAATTTGGTGAACAATGTACTTTGGTCGCGATAGCAGCGCAAAACAATATAAGGGATATAAAAGGAAATTTTCATGAAAAATAAATAATAATCGTTTCCAATTTATTCAGGAACTCACAATAGGCTCACGTTGTGATAAAATTATTTAACATCTAAAATTGAATCTCCAATTAAATCAATATTAAATAATTTGTATACTAATTATAATAATAACTATCCCAATATTACTATATATACTATACCCAATAAACTTTATAGAAATATATAGCAACATATAAAATATAGTGGTAAATTATTCGGCGTGAGAAGTTCCTACCAGGATCCTGAATAAGCAGCTTTACCAGCTATAACTTCACAGAACGGGATAATTTTTTATTCAATCAAATCTTTATATTCAAGTAAGTCCTACCCAATTTTATCTCTGTTTAGTTGAAAGGCCCATTCTACATACGGCATCAGGTTCTGGCTTTAAACTAGGTCGTAATAGATAATGTCTATGTATGTGTGGAAAAATTGTCAAAAAAAGAATCATTTTTGAAAATGCTTCGCATAGTTCGCATCGTATGCAATAAATATAATTTGTTGAAAATAATTAACACAAATATGTTGATTTTTGTCATGTTATGTTAGTTTCGGAAACCCACTTAACCGATAAACACAATTTCAGAATTAATGGTTATGAAGTGGGCAGAAGTCGAGGAGGAACTGTTATTATTATAAAAAAGCAGATTTGCAATTATGTTCTAAATGAACATAGCACTGTGGAAATTCAAGCAACCTATGTATGTATGGACCTCGACAAAGAAAGCTTAGTCATCGCTTCAATATATTTCCCTTCAAATAATAACGTTTCGGCAGATATCTACAAAAGATTTTTAGCAACCCTGGGTCAACTGGTTTTATGGTCGTCGGCGACTTAAAGCTAGAAACAGAACAAGAGCGACGACGGCAAGCGTCGACGAATAAATAAAAAATATCGCCGCGATATCGCTGTAGCTAACAGAACAAAAGCGTCAGCGTATGGCGATAAAAAAACAACCAAACGGCATAACCTTCTGTGTTTTTGACACATGACGATGTGGCATTAGGCTACTAGATTGAAAAAAATGGTTAATAATATGACGGTTAATTGATGCCAACTTATACATATATAAAAAACAGTTGGCAACATTGTTTCGTCGGCAACAAAAATAGAAATAGACTCTAAATTTTTTTCAACGAAAAAATCGTCGTCGCCTGCGTTGATGGTTGTGTTTGTTTTGCATGATTTCGGTGTTTTCTAATATGACAGGCGATTTCGCTCGCCGCCTTCGCTCTTGTTCTGTTTTGAGCTTTAATGACAAACATATACCTACTGAGGTTCAAGATTGACTACTCCAAGAGGGCGTCAATTAATGAATGTTATTCAAGGAAACCACTACGATGTTGCGTCGTGTGGTCATCCAACTTATTGGTCTACTGATCGTCGAAAAATCCCTGACGTCCTAAATTTTATAGTCACAAGTAAAATAAACCGAGAAATAATCCAAGCTAAGCCACTTTTAGAATTATCTTCTGACCACTCTCCGGTCTTACTACATTACTGGGCCGACCAAAAGCCATGTTCTACAAATAACTATCTATATATCGATAACTATCTATATATCCTTCATATATCGATCTAACATCTACACTGCAGACGGCTAACGATATAAACATTGCTATGGAAAACTTTAATGATCTACTAGTCAACGCAGCTATTTCAGCCTCGCCTAAACCAAAGAGCAAACATACAAATCACACCATAACATTAGCTGATATAGAAAAAATGTTAACAGAGAAACGTCGCTTAACGCCGAAATCCTCGGTAGTATAGTGGTCAGTATCCCCGCCTGTCACGCGGGAGACCGGGGTTCGATTCCCCGCCGCGGAGGATTAACTTTAATCCCGTTTAAAAACTAGAAAATACTTTAGAGGGGAGTAACTCTAACCAGAAAGGTGGGGCTCCCTCAACTGAGGCAGGGGTAAGCAACACCATGGCATCGAAGCCAGGTGGAAGCAGAACTGCCAAACAGAAGAGCAGGAGACCGAGAGAGATCCCCCCAGCAAAACGACGGTACAGAGAGAGACGGTCGGCATTTAGAGTTCTGGAGAAACTGGCTGCGACCCCTGAGGGGCAGCTTACAGTTGTGCAGAAGGAATCTGTAGCATGGGCTAAGAAAACTGTCAGCTGCGATAGCTCGGAGAGGGTCCTTGTGTCTAAAAGACAGAGGTCCCAGGATGAGCTTGAAGCAGAAGGCAGTAAGCGGGCCAAAGTGCAAGCAGACATGACGTCGGGTGCTCCTAAGGAGCAGAAACTGAAATTATTCAGTGAAATCCTGAAGGAGCACGTGCTGGTGCTAGCCGTCATTGACAAAGGTCAGGAAGATGGGAGCATCACGTCGGAAAAGTGGAGGGTAGTGTTTAATGCACTAAACTCCATTTTTTTGAGGATCCTGAGAGAAAATCCGGGTCCCCCCCCCGTCCTGCAGAGATGCGGGATGGCATCAAGGGCGCGTTAAGCTAACTGCGTGCTCGGATCAGAGATCGGTCGATCTCTATAAAAGGGCAGTGACCGAGGTAGGCGAGGTGTGGCCGGGCGCGAGGCTTGAAGCGGTCAGCAGAGGGAAAATCCCGAGCAGGCCGAGGGCACGCGTCTGGTTACCAACCGAGCCGGACAAGCCAGAGCATTGAGATTATCCGGGCCAGTAATCCCGATCTTCCAACGGAAGGATGGAGGATTGTGAAGCAGGATGAGGACAAGAGGGGCTTTAGATTGGCAATGATGCTGATCAATAAGGAATCCTTGGCTTTCCTTGCTAGATCTAAGGGAGTGATCAACTTCGGTTTCGGGTCGATCACTCTTAAAGTTTATAGGAAAGACGAGGTCGATAAGGGTGCGGAAGACCAGCCTAGGGGCGACGGCGGACGGCCCCTGCAGGAAACGGTCAAGCGGGCTGAGGACGACCAGAGTAGCCGTTCCGATATTTCGGACGAAGTGAAGTTGGTGATGGGAGGCAGCCTCCTCTCTCTGAAGTCTGATGGGGGCAACCCGTCGAACACACGACGAGAGGGGGTTGGCGACCAAACCAACGAGCCAGATGACACTATCCTGATGCAGGGAGTGCATGAAGTGGTGAGTAAGGTAGATTACAATGGTTAGCATTGTACAAATAAACCTACACCACACGAAGGCTGCCTCGGCAGCTCTCGTGCTCAGACTGACTAAATCAGATGAGGACTTGGTGTTAATCCAAGAACCTTGGATTAACAATAACAGGATTTGTGGCCTCAGAATAAAAGGGTATAAATTATTATACTCAAGTAATCCTGAAAAGATCAGATCGTGTTTATTAGCGAAAAATAATTTGAATATTTTTCTTCTTCCACAATTTAGTAGCGGGGACGTTACGGCGGTGAGCGCTGAGGTAGGCTGTGAAAAACTATGGTTAGCCTCAGCCTATATGGATCGCGAGAAGGAGGTTCCACCGGATAACCTGGGGGAACTGATCCGGGAAGCAGGTCAGAGAAAGGTATCTAAGGTATATATCACACAATCTGGGGAAGCACAGACATTAACGAAAGGGGTGAGTTATTTTTTGATTACTTATTAAATACTAACCTTGTAGTTTGCAATATTGGGTGTGAACCAACATTCATTGTAAGAAATGGACAGGAGGTTCTAGATGTAACCTGTGTGTCAGAAACAATTTTTGATATGATCAGTGGATGGAGAGTGGCGAAGGAGCACTCATTCTCTGATCACCGATATATTACATATAACCTCAACATCAAACCTGTTGCCCGGAAATCCTTCAGGAATCCCAGAAGGACAAACTGGAACAAATATGGGGAGGTGTTGAAGGAACTATTGGCGCTGGAGGTTCCTGGGCTTCCGGCGACAGTAGAGGAATTAGATGGCATGGTTGATATTGTCACAAAGGCATGCAATCTGTCATTTAATGCTGCGTGTCCCCTGATAAAACCTAGGGGCAGGCAGAAACCGACATGGTGGACCACGGAGTTGGGAACCTATCGGAGAGCGTGTAGGACAGCCTTTAATAAGGCTAAGAACACCAGGGAAAAACCCCTCGAGATTGGGATTCCTATAAGGAAGACCTGAGAAAATACAAAAAAGAGTTGAGGAGGGCACAAAGGGGGCCTTGGAGACTCTTCTGTTGTAGAATGGAGGAGGTCTCCGAGACTTCTCGCCTAAGGAAAATTCTATCTACTAACCCAACCAGTCCTAGTTACTTAATTAGGCCGGACGGGTTATGGACAGCTTCAAGTGCGGAATCATTGGAGCTTCTCATTGAGACCCATTTTCCGGGAAGCATTGATGACTCGATGGAGCCTGGAGCTCATCGAGGAACACCTTTAAGAGATGTGGATGGCATCGTGGACAGGAAACGAATCCTGTGGGCACTGGACGGTTTTAAGCCTTATAAATCGGCGGGCCCGGATCGGATTATACCAGCAGAGATCCAAAGGAACTCTGCAGTCATCCTCCCCTGGCTGGAGGTTATCTTCAGGGGATGTCTGCAATTGGTCTATATTCCCAGGAAATGGACGGAGGTCAGAGTGGTTTTTATCCCGAAATCGGGAAAAAAGCTCACAGGCTTATCCAAAGGACCTGACGCCTATAACTCTATCATCCTTTCTGTTGAAAACCTTGGAAAGATTGATAGACGTACTTATTCGAAGAAAAGTTGAGCCGAGGAATTGGGCAATGTCGCACAGCGGTGGGCGTGTGGTGGCCAGCTCTGGAAAAGGTAACCTACATAAGGATGTTGGAAAAGGTGCAAAGAACGGTCTGTATGCTTATAAGCGGGGCGCTTAGGACAACACCTACACGCGCTTTAGAGGTTATGTTCCATCTTATTCCAATCGAATTTTTTGGTAAGCAGATGGCAGCCAATGTAGCTACGAGGCTCTCGGCTGTCTCTCAGTGGAAGTGTCTTCAGGCGGGACACTCGACGATAGTTAGATCACTAAGGGAAGAACTGGTGAATCTAGATTATATTAAACCAACGTTGTGCTTCGATATAGGTTTCCAGATCATCTGTCCTTCTAGGGAATCCTGGAGGAACGGATCAATACTGGAAAACGAGGCACTGAAATTTTTCACGGACGGCTCTAAGCTAGACGGCAAAGTAGGAGCCGGAGTCTTCTGTGAGAAGCTCAATGTTAATATTTCTGTTCGTCTCCCTGACTACTGCAGCGTGTACCAGGCTGAAGTGGTGGCGATAGGGGAAGTCGTGACATGGTTGAAGGATAACGTGGTATCTGTTAGGGATATCGCGATTTATGTGGACAGTCAAGCGGCACTCAGGTCACTAGAGGCTGTTTGTCTGAAGTCACAGGTGGCGCTGGATTGCCGATCATCTCTTAATGAGATGAGCGAGTATTTCAGTATCCAGATGATCTGCTTCCCTGGTCACTCGGACGTCACGGGAAACTGCAGGGCAGACGAACTAGCTAGGTACGGTACGACTCTCCAGATGCAACCGGAAAGGGCAGGTCTGGGGAGGCCTATAGCACCGCTCAAATTGACGCTCAGTAAAAAGGCAATCGCCTTGACAGATGAGAGGTGGACCAACACTCTCACGTGCAGGGTAGCAAAACAGGGTTGGCCAAAACTGGACCTGCGGCGCTCCAAGGCACTTGTATCCCTGGGAAAACGAGATTTAGGATTAGTCGTAGGGATATTAACAGGACACTGCCTTTTTGGGGAACATGCGAGAAGGCTGGGTCTAGAGACGAATGACTTTTGTAGAAGTTGTATGGACGACGAGGAGGAAGAGACGTTAGTTCACTTCCTATGCTCGTGTCCGGCACTATCATACAAAAGACGTAAGTACTTGGGTGTGTACAACATGGACAGCCTTTCTGAACTCTCGGACTGTGGGGTGCGAGATATTTTACGCTACATCAGTAGCTCTGGTTGGTTTCAGCGGGAGTAAGGGGAGATTGGATCCTGTGGTATCACAATGGGCCATTATTGGCCTAAGTGTGCGATAGCAGCCACTCTAACCTAACCTAACCTAACCTAACGTCGCTTAAGACGCATCTGGCAAAAAAAATAGACTATATGCAAAATTTTCTTAAAGAATTATCTCTCCATTCGGACACAAACTATTCATTATGGAAGGCCACTAAATACCTTAAACGGCCTCAACAGCTAAATCTGCCAATTCGTCTTTCTAACGGTGAATGGGCTAGAAGTGACGAGGAAAAACTAAAGCCTTTGCTAATTACCTTGAAAGTATTCACTCCAAACCTTGGATTGTCTGTGGTTCAAACAGAAAAAGTAGCAGTCAGACCTGTGAGAAAATCTAAGATAAAGAAACCACTGGTAAAGTTTATTATTGCACATCAAATTCAATTAAAGAAAGCCCCTGGGTATGATCGAATAACAGGTGAAAAGCTTAAACAACTGCCTGAGTGTGCTTTTGGACGACGGGCTCAAATATTCAATTCAATTTTCGAATCAGGATATTCGAATATATATCCCTGAGTGCTGGAAATTATTAACTATAAAAATGATTCCGAAGCCTGGATCCTACCAAAGTCTCATCATATAGACCAATAAGCCTACTACCAATCGTCTCGAAAGTATTCGAAAAAACTATTATCGAAAATATTAAACTGGAACTACGAAATTCTTATAGCTCTTATAGAGATTTGGTTTGAAATATTTGCAGGTCATATAGTAAATATTTGCTGGCAGAACCCCATATCTAGATTAAATAAATTAGATGCGAATGAATACAACTGAAATACAAATTGTAAGTCAGACATTGAGGAATATATCGAGCCTTTCGTCTTAACCCTCCTATAAAAGAAGAAATTTTCATTTTTAAGGAATTAACATGATACTTCCAAGAAAAATGAGAGTTTATTTTGAGACCTAAATAGGTAATAGTTTGGGATCATTTGATGCTTGAGCTCTGAACAGTTATTTGATCAAATATATTTGCCGGTTGTGTTTGTTAAAAAGTTAAAAAGTTTGATTTTTGAAAATTTAGTTTCAGTTTGCTATTGTACAACCACATCAAAACTTCCTGTAGATCCGAATACATTTGGTGTTTTAGTTCAGTGCTGTTTTTGCACCCATAAATAATGGCTGTATCGGCCGCAAACAGTTGTATTTTACCATATAATTTAATTACAAATATGTATATTATTAATGTATATTAAAAATAAAAAAGTCCTTGGGAGACACCACAATGTAAACTATGCCGATATTTACATGTTGTAATCTGTCAGATAAATAACTATCAATTAGTTTGTAGTATAGTAACTTTAGTTTCCGTAAAAGAATATGGCGTTCTACACAATCAAATGCCTTCCTTCATTAGGTCGAGAAACATGCATGCAGTGGCTTTTCGGTGTGGATCTATATGCCTATAACAAGTTTCAATTAAATTCAAGAATATATATGGAGAAATCCCTATCCGCATTCCGAGATTTCACCACAACCGAGAGAATTAATCACCTGAATAATAGTAAGAATAATTTTAACCAATTTTATTTTAACAAGAAAAATTTTTAACCGACACGACGTGCATTTCATTGATTAACTCTAGAATTTTGAACATAAATAGGTTTCACAACAATACTGATTATAATAGGGAAACTAATTTAAATAATAATATTGCCATAAAGATCGCAATTTAAATAAATTTTTAGTTTATATAACGGACTCTATGTTGGGGTTGCTACCTAACTACTATTGGTGAGGACACTAAGTACTCCGAGTCACACCAATCGTAGGTTTGTATGAACCCGTAAGAATAAACTTAGCAAGAACATTAATATTTAATTTTTAAGTATCATAATAAAAATAAAATAAAAATTTGAAAGAATAAGTTAACGAAATATTTTATATCGAAAATGTTTTACAAATTTGTTAGAAAATAAGAATTTATATATTTAACTATGCAAAATTACTTCATAAGAATATTTATACCTTGTTTGGTAAATTTAAAATAAAAAAAAAAATAAAAAAGATAGCCGAAACTGAACTTTTGGTCTTGCAGAACTCAAATTGTCTCTTATGTATGATTTTGTTACTCATCCAAGTAACTTACTATTCGAGTTAAGATAATCCGTTCAAAAATTTTGCCCACAATCGGCAGAACTGAAATGGGTCGATAATTTCCAACTGACCATCTATCTCCACTTTTAAAAATTGGTGGTATTCTTGCAATTTTCATAACCCCTGGAAAATAATTCTCATCTATTCAATTGTTTATTGACTTAGTTGTCAATATTGTTTTTAATTCTCTTATTAGCCGGATACTGATTTGGTCATAATCCATAAGGGTTGACCCGGTGATCTGTCTCTCATTTATCAATTATATTTTGAATCTCATTGTCATTTACGTATGTTAATGACCTAAGAGCACTATTTATATTTTGGGTTGGTTCACTGTAAATTTGTTGGATAATATTTCGTAACGTTACACCTACATTACTAAAACGTCATGAATTTTTTTCATGACGTCATGAATTGTCTTAAATAACGCTTTAGAAGTTTTTAACGAATCAAAACTTTTTTTTTTTTAAAGAAAGCATTAATTGTCCCTTGAAGGTCAATTAATACTCTCCTTTTCATTCACGCACACATCACCCATTCACACCTTTACAGTATAGCACCTGCACATTGCAAGTTCCATGTCAAACTGCACGTTGGCTTGAACAGTGGATCGGCGCTGAATTTTGCACTCCAACAGAGGGTCTTAGTTGTGTTAATTAACATCACCGATCGAAATCGATGACGCGTTTTGCATCCAGCTTCTGGTGGGATTCGAACCCAGTACCTCCCGTTCCAAGTGGTGAAGCTTTAACCACTGCACCACTTGTCCGGTAAAAAAAACTTAAAAAAAAAACAAATTTTCTCATATCCTTTTTTCTACCAGAGAAGAATTTGTTTTGGTTCAATTTAAGTCCGACCCACACAAATGTGTGAGTAAAAAAATGACAAGTTGTAATGTCTACCGAATTTTAACGGATTTTAGTTAAATCGGAATTATTTTTGAAAAAAACATTATCACTTGATAACATATAAATTATATCATATTAATTATTTGTTTTTGATAATGTTTGTTATTTTTTGGACGAAAATTCATTAAGTGGAATGCACAAATGCGTATATCGGTTCAAAATAGATACAAAAATAAATTTTTGATATGATTCTTTTGCCCTACCCACACAATTGTGCGGGTATGCAGGAAAAAGAATAACGTATGCGCTATATTAATATGTTTTGGAAAAGAATATAGAACTACACAGTAGTTCTATATTCTTTGGTATTGGTTAATTATTTCCCTATTGTTTCTCATATGGAAATATTTAAAAATAAGAGTACAATTAGGCGAATTAAATTAAAAATGTGCATACAATCGAGACATGATAAATCAAAAAATAGAAAACATTTAGGCGAATAAAAAAATTGTAACACGCTGTTACGCAATCACCTGGTAGCCGAAAACTGGAGGACCGTTACAACCTAAGTAGTTAGTAAAGGCGGATTCAATGTTGCGTTCGTTCTTTCATCTGATTAAGTTGCTGAAAAAATTCACAAGCAAAAGAATGTCATTTGTAACCAATGAAAATGGTTTAACCCATTCCCGCAAATGACGGCTATTGCCGTCATATTTTTGGTGATATATAGGCAAATGACGGCTATAGCCGTCCTATATATTTTAATTAATAAAAAAGGAACATCATTCTTACGAAGTGCACTAATGCATTTATTTGTTAATTATTCTGTAATACATCAAAGAAAAAATATGTAACATTCCAGATAACATATCAATTGTTTTTTGTGCGATTTTTCATGATTAGCAATTCGATATATTTCCACCTACAGAAACAAATGACGGCTATAGCCGTCCTATTATGTTCGCGCAAATGACGTCTATAGCCGTCATTTGTCTATATATCACCAAAAAAATCGGACGGCTATAGCCGTCATTTGTTTCTGTAGGCGGAAATATATAGAAAAAATGATGTGATGAGCAAATGACGACTATAGCCGTCGAGAGTTTTCATGGCCAAACTGTGAGAAAATGTGATAATTTTCACTTCCAAACATATAAATGACGCTTAATTTCATATGGCAGTCATAAGCAATTGAAAAACAAAAAGTGTGTTTCTGAGCACGGTCGTCAATTAAAAAGTGTGCGGCAATGGGTTAAAAAAAATTCAGAAGGAAGGAAGGAACGAAAGAACGCAACACTGAATCCGCCTGTAATAGCTAGCAAATTGTTAGTTGAAAATATAATGTAGGTAAGGCGGTTGGCACAAAACACCACAATTATTTTTGTTTTTATGGTAGAAATTTTCAGCAATCAGTATCCTGGAAGATTAATAATTAAGTAAGTGTACCTATGGATTTTCAATGAATGCTAGTCAATGTTTACAGCCTGTGGCGGTCATGTTGTTTTGGTGGCGACTGTCTAATCTTTTTCTTCAGTCACGGTTGCCAAATCACCAAGACAACTTATACGATTGAGCAGCATGTCCAAATGATAAACATTATTTTTAAATCATCTTTAAAATTAAAGTCATATTTAGCGGCATTTTTGGATGAATGGCTATGTTAACAAGCAAAATTGCCGTATATGGGATGACGCCAACCCACACGAAGTTCACCATGATAGGGCCATCATCATCAACGACGAGCGCTACAGAACGATGCTAACCGATTTCTTTTGGCTCAAATTGAACGATATGGAGGTAGATGACATGTGTTTCCAGAAGGACGGGGCTACGTGCCGCACAGCAGACGCAACGATGGATATTCTGCATGAATGATTTGAAGGTATGGTTATTTCTTGCAGAGGTAACATAAATTGACCCTAGACTTTTTCTTGTGGGGTTTCCTCAAGTCACAGGTCTATGCCAATGAGCCGCAATTGACCGATGTTCTTAAAGCTAATTTAACCAATACTATCGCTTGAATTCAGCCAGATCTATGGGCCGGAGTTATTGAAAATGGGACCACTCGGATCCGTGCCATCGTGAGAAGTCGCGACAGACAATTTAACGATATTATATTTCATAGATAATGGCATTCATGGGCCTTTCAAATAAAAAAAGAATTTCGTTAATACCTCACACACAGATTGTTTTATTCCATTTCAAAATCGACTTGCTCTTATTGAAAAACCCTTTGTAATGGTAAAACTTCTGAAATAAAATTTCATTATTGGTAATTCATATTTCACTATTTAGAATAATGTAAGATTTAATTAAAAGAAAATAAATATAATGTAATTAATGATATGATATGATAGAGACTTTCAGGCCCTACCTGCATCCTCGACATAAATGGTTTTTGGAGATAGAGTGTTAGTCACCGAAAAAACTAGGGTGATAACCGCAGCAAAATTATTGTCTAGCCACATTGATAGGTTAATTAAGTTTTACGTTATACTAAAAATATCATACATCTAAGAGGAGAATTTACTAGTTTGTGTTAAATAGACTAAGGTGTAGGATGTTCTAAATTTTAGAAAAGATTTTGTATGTATTTTGGACTAACATACACATTTTGGACCAACATTACGCATACCACTTAAATCGTTTTCGTCTATAATAATTTGTAATAAAATAATTAATATGTTATCAAAAATACTTAATAAAGACATTTTTATTAATCACTTGTTTTTTGTTTCGCAGTTATTTTGAATAATTTTCAAAAAGTAGATACTCCTGATGATGACCTAACAAGTCGAAATCGATCGAGTGATTTTTTAAACTTTTTGAAAATTATTCAAAATAACTGCGAAACAAAAAACAAGTGATTAATAAAAATGTCTTTATTAAGTATTAGTGTGTTTCGCCAAGTGCCTACGGCCAATAGCGTAAAAAGTGTTATCAAAAACATGTATCTATATGTTAGATAATTTATATGTTATCAAATTATTATGTTTTTTTAAAAAGAATTTCGATTTAACCAAGAATCGTTAAAATCCGGAAGACATTACAATCTGTCATTATTTACATACACATCTGTGTACCTTGGACTTAAACTGAAATATTTTTTAGGATATAAAGTATATAAATTTATCAAAATATTAGTAAAATCTAAATACATCGATAAAATTATGGAATTCTAGAAAAAATACCACACCAAATTGCTTCCAATATATGGGTTTTCGTTTTATATTCAGTTAACTACTGCCAAATATAATAACAAGCATAATATTTGTATAAATATTAATGGTCGAATATAATATTTTTACCGATCAAAGAACACCTACTGATCGTAGCGAATTTCAAAGAAAGAAATTAAAGCAAACTCGTCGGTTAAATTAATATTAGTATTAAATCATTTGCCATCGAAAGCTTTAAAAGTAAAGAGCTTAGCAAGAGTTAAGGTCGTAAAGAAGAGTACACAATAAATATTTTAAGATGAGATTTCTAATTAATTGTATATTAATTTTATGTGAGTATTATTGTTATGTTTGTGTAGTGTAGCACGATTTTATGAATAATGTTTGAAACCTTGAAAAAGTACACTATATTAAATTAAGAAGCATCTATTTAATTTGTGTTATTTTCGGCCTCGTTAATTATTTATCAAAGGTTATCATACAATATTGAAATTTCAAAATGCAAAATAAAAACGTAAGAATCCAAATAAGACTATACCTTACGTTGTTTTTAGTTTTTGCTTTGATTAGTTTTCAATATTTTGGCTTACGTGATTCGATAATAAACAGGTTCTGTTGTGATAATAATTTGCTTATAATTTAATTGCTTTTCTCATTTATGTTTGCCGCTTTTTGTTTTGCGTTGCATTAATGACAACTTGAACAGTATCTTTTATTCAGTTAATACATGTTTCATCCGAAAGGATCAAACGACAGAATCGGTTTGATGGCCGACAATGGGGTCATGGTGGGAGCTTTAATGGAGATAATTTTGATCAAGAAGATTACGATCAATATGACCAGAATCAGTTTTCTTCTGGTGGATCATTCCAACAACAGCAGTCGCAACAAAATTTATTTCAGTTCCCTAATCAAAATCAAAACCAACAGCAACAACCCGCAACTACAACCCAATCACCGTCTACTGGTTCGCCATCTCGAGCATTTTTATCGTGTATGGGTGGATGTCAAGCATTAAGCCACTACAATCCGATTTGTGGAACCGATGGACAAACGTATCACAATGACCAGAGATTAGGATGTGCACAACGCTGTGGTGCTAGTAAGATTTATATATAAAATGGCTAATTTTCTCGTTAAACATGAGCTATCTTAAATTTAATCTATTATTTTTAGGTGTTCAACAGGCCACAATTGGTGCATGTCCAAATATAAATATCACTTAAATTTAATATCCATGTTAAATATAATTGAAAAATGATGTCATTGGGAATTTCTTAAAATTTGACCATCGAACTTAATTTTATACATTACATTAAATTTATATGATAAATCAATTTTAGGAAATTTCCGTAAATAAATGCCAACACAAAACTTTATAAAAAATTTAACGTGCTACCACAATTATGTATAAAAGATGTCGAAATAATAACATTGAATCGTGTAATGTTAATATACTGGAAATATTTGTGTTATATCAATTGAAGGTAAATTACTCTAATTTTCTTTACCCTGTTTTTACAATGCAATTTACTGTACACATACAAGATACGATACGCGCTAGTTTAATGACGCTGAATGTTCATGATCTGAGTAACATATTTCGTTAAGCGACCCAAGAATATTCTTCTGTTCTGATTCATTACACATTGTACTAAATGCTTCAGGAAATAACGAGTAATAATATTCAACTGAAGAGGAGATTTCCAAGAACACAATACCCATCAAGCGAGATGCTGTGTAGTAAATCAGAGTTCATCAATTTTTAAAGTCAAATAGATTAAATGTGCATAACACAATCTAGAAATACAGAATTATCGTTGGAATATAGGCAACACGGCTACTACGTAGTTGTTGAAGTTGGCCCGAAAAATCATCCCGAATTGTTTGGTAAGTTCCCTCGCTAAAGTGTAGTCATCCCGAAAACATACATAATGCAAAATGTAGACACATTTTTCATTAAGAGTATTATGTTATCACCATATTAGTTTGAATTTTAATAATATCAAACCAAGTGATAATTATAAATGAAAAATATACGCACAGTATGTGCAACAAGAGCGTGTACGGCGAAAAACCAAGTAAAAATAAAACTAAGATTTTTGTTTTGTTTTTATTATAAAAATTTGTTGTATTTTCTAGGGCGCTATCAACTAATACATACTACATAGTAAAGTCACCATTACTATTAATAATTGCCTTGCTCCTTTTGTCCATACTATATCAACCAATTTTTCTGCTACTTTGATGATAAATTTTTCCATATTTTCCAGAGCGCTCATATTTTTTATGTGGTACATTTTCACCTTAATCTTCATGAATACCCATTTAGTTTAATCGAATTGGAATTAGATGAGTGAGATGGCCAATCCAATGTTATTATGCCGTTTTTGAGTTTAAGACTGTGTGCCTGAGAGCGATTTTTCGACTAAATTGCCGACTAAACTAAATTAATGACAGATTCATATCATTCATTCAAAGGTGGCACTAGTATCTTTTAAATATGCTGTGCCTCCGATTGTAAACTAAATTGTAAACTAAACTAAATTACGACTTTTCATACGTCATATTGTTTTCAACAACACCGATTTGTTATTATTTAAAATCAAGGGAATAGAAAAAATAAAACAAATATGGATATGGAAATCGCATTATTCATGAATGTGATTATAAATTACAACCGATATTTAAGAATGAGATATTTCCTTTTAAACATTTTTACTCGTACGTATTCGATAAAAAAAATAAAAACAAGAAATGAAAATGACAACCAAATAGTCAAGCAACCTCAGCAGGAGTCTAAATGATAGAAACTGGTGGATAATAGCATAACTACACATTAATTTAGTTTAGTCGGCAATTTAGTCAAAAAAATCGCTCTCAGGCACACAGTCTAAATTTCAAACAGGGTATGCTATGGTGTATTGGATCGTTGTCTTTTTGCAAGATCCAATTAGAGTTCCCCGCTCTAAACCATTTAAGGACAGATGGCGTTTTGAATATCATGTTTTTTGCCATATTGCGTTTTGTACCGTATCGAATTTTGAAATATCGCATTTTGAAATATCGCGTTTTGATAATTCGCGTTTTAAAATATCGCGTTTCCAATGGGACCCTGTGTAATAGAACTTATTCTTAATTTTATTTGTAGTTCATTAATCAAGAAATTGGTAAGTATATGACTTTTGTCGGAAACCAATTTCAATCAAATTTATAATTTTGTATTTAATTATTAATAAAGTTTTAAATTTTTTAATTTAATGATTAATTATTATTTAAATTTTTAATTTTATATGTGTTAATTAAGCTACACATTTGGTTAAATGAATGCCAAAGCGATTTTGACGAGTGGTAAGTACGATTTTTGGTCGGAAACTAATTTATATCAAATTCAATGTTGAAAATATTTCCGAATTTTCACATACTGTGCAAAACTTACGTTACCTGATGATTTGAGTCATTGTTCCCGGTTGAAAAATGTATGTTTTTTGCTTTTCAAATACCGTAATTTGTATAATAGTACGTATTTCAACAATGTTAAAAAGTGAAAGTTTTCCGCACATGAAGTAATGTTTTTTTTCAAAATAGGATATTTTAAAGGAAGGTGAACTTATCGAGGTAGTAGAATAGGTCGAGATGGGTTGGCAAAATAAAACCGCTTTTTCCTGAAGGTGTTGGTTTCGAAGTGTAGACTGAGAGATTGCTGCAAGACTAGTATACTAGTTCAGTAACTGATCACACTGCCTACTCGTGGGGGTCGCCTATAACTATAACTACTCTGACAGTGTATCTTAAATATGTGGACACTGTGGTCTATACCATAAGAGATGTGTGTTGAATGAACAATTCGACCAATAACTACTACTATAAATGGATTAGTGAATTGTTTTTTCTAACACAAGTAAAAACTTTCTAGTAAAGGGTGCCCCAACGTTTACGCAAGATTTGCTATAAATAGAAAACACAGTGTTTTTCCTCAATTCTATTTTTTTATTGTAATACACATCGGGTAAATGACTACCACGGCTTTGCTGGTACATATGCACTCTTTTGTCGAAATTTTCGGGGTGAGTGTTGGCTTGTTTAAATAAACCTTTTACTTCAAGTGACCCCGTGGTTTGAAATCCAATGGCATTAAATCACTTGATCTATAGGGCATATTTTGATCACCGAAATGAGAGAGTACACGACCAGGATATGTCTCATGCAGTAATTGAATTGTTTCATGGGCTGTAAGGCATGTCGCATCGTGCTAAAAACCAAGTGTTTAATAAAACGTGTTTATTAAGTGTGTCACATCGTCTTGTTGAAATCACAGGTTTATAATCAAAAATCATTATTGCGCTTAAATTTCAGAAAACCAGTCGCCCCGGTGGCTAAGTGGTCAGCATGCTTGCTCCAGCGACCGGAGGTTCCGGGTTAGATTCCGGGTGGTGACAAGGAAAAATGTCACGTTTGGTTTTAGGATCAATGAATTAATCACTCATTATCCGAAATGAAAATATAATTATGAAACCTCATTTGAGGCGGCCAAATCTCTTGATGAGATATAGTGCCAGAGAGAGGGAGAGAGAACTAGATCAACCCTTGTTGGAGATTTACCGGTACAGAGATTTCTATACTACGATTAGTCAATCCGCCTGTACTGTACAGTTTGAAATTTAATTTTCAA
Source organism: Nephrotoma appendiculata (assembly GCA_947310385.1). NCBI lineage: Eukaryota > Metazoa > Arthropoda > Insecta > Diptera > Tipulidae > Nephrotoma > Nephrotoma appendiculata. The sequence goes on from OX371225.1 coordinate 109,041,450, forward strand.
TCAATTTTGTTTTTCATATGCTATATACTTTTCAAAATATTCGTAAAACAGATAAAGCTCCTAAGGAAGCTATAACTTCTGGTCGACCGATTTTTTAGGTAAATCATCAGTGGGATCTCACGATTTATATTAAAAGCTTAATATGAAGTTTCATCCTGATCAATAAACCCTTTTGGACTGCACAACGACTCATTTTTTTGATAAACAGTTTATTGTTGAAAATCGTAATTTCCGCTTAAATTTTGGAAAACCGAAAAAAAATTAGTTTTCATAAGAAATGCATGTAGGTAACCTTAACCACTCAAATTAAGATATTTTTTCTTCACTCACAAGAGGATTAAAAAACTTTTAGTTCTTAGTCGTTTTTCTCATAAATGATATACTTTTCAAAATAGTTGCAAAAAAAGAAAAAGGCCCAATGGAAGATTCATATTCGACTATAAATCACTGGCGCCTTCGAATTTATGGAAAAGCTTAAGTAAGACGTTTCACCTCGGCCAATCAATCCGTCCTACAGGACGGACAGAAAAATATTTGCCACAGAACTACACACAGAGACACATAGTTGTGGTATTGCTATAATCCTTTTTGTACCAAAAAAAAATTGGCTCAATTAAAGTCCAAACCACACAAATGTGTGAATATAAAACATACTGGGGTAGATACTCCATCGGCTAGCAAGCAAGCCATTTGCTAGCAAAAATCCTGGCTGCTCAATCAATTTTACCAAGGAAATTTGAATTTCAAATTATATTTGTCAAACAATTTTTGTTTATTTTTGCGATCGCACAGTAACATTTGCGGCTTCAAAAAATGAACAGCTAATTTTTGTGTAGTTTTACTGTGCAATTGAAAAATAAACAAAAATTGTTTGAAAAATGTAATTTGAAATTTAAATTTCCTTGGTAAAATTGATTGAGTAGCCAGGATTTTGGCTAGCAAATTGCTTGCTTGCTAGTCGATCGAGTATCTACCCCAGTATGTAATGGCGTTGTTGATAAAAAATTTCGCTTGATTTGAAGTACAATCAACACAATTGTGTGCATTGTTATAGTGTTTTTTTCGGACGAAAATAAGTTTAAAAGGAATACACAAATCAATCAATCAATTTTTGACAATGAATTATATATCCTTAAAATTACTAATAAATTAGTTAATATTTTTGGGATTGGCAGAAACGTGATATTTCATTTCTATATCCAATTTTCGTAAATAAATAACAAGTTCTCTGCTATAAAATTTATAACCTACAAAATAACATGTGCAATCGCGCATTAAACTATTTTTTCTCATGCACAAGAATTCAACAAATTTCTTTATCTAAAACAATTTTTTAATTTGAATCAATTTTATCACATATACAAAATGATTTAGCGCAATGTTTTCTCCATAAAATTATTATTGAAATAAAATTAAAAAGGAGTGGGGATGGTTTTTTACGTTTTGGTTGCCATAACAAATACTAAATTTGATATTTTTTATGAAAATGTATGCGTGGATTCCACAATGAAACACATTTTTTCAGTAAAAAATACCCTGCATCCCCAATAGAATTTCTTATGACTTTTTACTTACAGAAAAGTATGAAAAAAAAACTTGACAAAAAAAATATTTTTTTGTCAAGTTTTTTTTTCATACTTTTCTGTAAGTAAAAAGTCATAAGGAATTCTATTGGGCATGCAGTGATACTGGGAACCCGAAAAGAGGAGAGTATACATATTAAAATTACGTTAGAGTGATAAAGACAAACAAATGTCGCTATAAAAAGTATTGAGTTTTACACTTTTTATGGCAACATTTTCTCCGCTTACTGCCAGTAAATTTTACTGAAATTTTTTTTTGTTTCTTTCTAACAAGTAAAAAGGATTTATATTTTTATCTCGTGTTAATTTTACTGAAAAAATTGTTTCACTGTGGAATTCACGCATTATGGCAACACAACAACAATTTGCTCAGCAAAGTAAAATCGGATACACCATTCTCCCAAATTGGCGATCTATATTTTTGTCTCGTTTTAGTTTTACTGAGATAATATTTTTCCCCATGAAATAGAAGAATGGGAAAACACTTTACATGCATTAATTTATTCATTTCTTTATTTTCTTTACATTGTGCATATCCACACTAGAGTAATACCCTAGACAGACACAAAAGTTATCGCGATTTCTTCCAATCGCGATTGCATGCCAAACAAATAAATTCGCGATTTTATAATTATGGTGACAGACACAAACCCGATTTTGTAACTCTGCAAACGTTCAAATTCATATTTAATGAAATAAAACAATTTCAATGCGTATTTGCCGATTTTGAATTACATCGAATCAGTTACAATAAGTTAATATAAACTATATGTATAAATAATTTCTGTGACAGCTAAAAAAATTTAAAATTTAATTTACAATCTAACAATTTTTCTGTATACATTCAATGAAAATGACTTATGTTCCCCAGCCCCATAAATCACATTTATCTTCTTCCTACAACCCGATTTTAGTGATCTTCTATAAACGCAATAATCCTGTTTTGCCAAAATCATGTGTTGACAGACAGAAAAAAATTAACTACGTAATCTCGAATTCGCGATTAGTTAGTTTGTGGCTGTCTGCTAGTTTGTGTCTAACCTGTACATAACAAATTTACTGAAATTTGCAATAAAAAATTTAAATATACAAATCCATTTAGCTTCAAGACATGGCTTGCCAACAGTCGCGAACAGTTTGGCGGTACATATGCAACTATGCAAATCCGTTTTTCTTCAAACACAGCTCCATTGGATGTAAAACACAGGAATTATATCTAAACTATAAATGTAAGGAAGGAACAAATTTGCTCATTTTGTGGAAAATTATTGCTTTTAACATGGATTTAGATGGTCTGGTACGTTTATTACATGATACATAAAATCCAAAAAACCATATAAATGAATCATCTGTAACTGTGGAGGATAAACATCTTCAACAAATTTCAAATTATACCTACCACATACATCCTCCTATACATCACAATTGAGATGATTCACTTGATGGTAAAAATTTACGAATTTAAAATTTTTTTAGAGTATCTTTAGTTATTTAAAAAATTGGGAATCTGTTGGGAGGCCTCAAATTTTTCCGCCACGTGAGTCAACTCTACCTGTGAAGAGACCTATACCCAATACTTAACAAATTTTAAGACAAATATTTGCAGCAGAAAAACATCATGAACGAAAAGTACATACATAATTTACTTTTTATGTATGCATTCAAGAAACATCATAAACCGGACCACCTCAATTTTAAAGCAATTTTAAATTTATAAATTTTTTATTTTTTTTTAAATATATGCTAACACAATCACATTATAGTAGAAAAAGGATATTACATATATACATAGTATAAAAGGGATAATATATATCGACTGTAATTTAATCAAACGGCACAAGCGGCAAAATGTAAATTGTGTACCAGAAGCAAAATACTGGGTTAAGCATGTTTGCCTGGAAACTGGAACAGAACATAGATTTTTTCTTATCTTAAAGGTGTTGGGGTTACTTTTCTCTGCTTTTCTCTTACGATTGAATGTACCGACAGTATTCTCATTATTAGTTTCATCCGAATTACTGTAGGCTTCGTCCAAGCTTAATGGATACAAATTACCAACAATTTCCTCATCTGTAGGACTTTTTGAACCGAGATGTTCATTAACATCTATGTTGGTGTCTGATTTTTCTTTAGTCACTAATCCGGTATTTGATAATATCAAATCAGTAGCACATATTTCAAATTCGTTTGGATCTCCAGAGCTCTGAAAGCGGAAAAAATTGTGATATGTAATTTATAACTAATGGGTTGTAATTAAAAGTAAGTACAAACTAAATTATTTCGATGTTAGAATAAAGATTAACTTTACCTGTACATGAAGAATTTCTTGTTCTTGTGTGCCATCGCTATTTATGGTCAAAAGTAATATTTCTGTTACGTTTTCAAGGTTACCTTTAGTTTCATCGGTTTCATTTTCTTCTTCTCTAGGTTGCTGGTAGTGAAGAAAGCGTGTTATGTAATTAGCGTAAAATAAATTTTTCGTATTGGGTAAAAATTACCTGCGGGTTACTAAAATAATCTGATTCAAAAATCAAAGGGACATCTTCGTTTAAACTTTGTGGAAGTAAATAACCGTTATTCCCGTCATCCACATCCATAGTCAGTATTGCATCTAGGTTCACATTATTATTAATACTGGCATCAGACGTTTCTTTTGGAGGTAATACCAATTTGGCTTCACATATTTCTCTTGGTCTAGGATCTGTCGAAGTCTGAAAGGAAGTACTAATTTATTAATTATATGCCATTTATACAGGTAAAATTCTAGTATGTATATCGTTATTATAAAAGAGTTGAATTACCTATGCGTTTAGAACTTGTTGTTTATGTGTGCTTTCGCTGGTTATGGTCACACATAATACAGGCGAAGTAGATTCAATTTTATCTTCTATATTGCCGGTATTATTTTCTTTCGCTTTTCGCACCAAATCTATGAATCTTTTACCGCGATATGTCATTTTTTAAATGAAAACCCAAATGGCACAAGTCCTAAATTCAGTAAAAATATTGCTCTAAATGTTTTACTGATAGCTCACAATATTTAATGTTTATTTTACTTGTGGGAAACAACAAATTAAATTTTATACTTTTTAAATTTTAATAAAACTATTAGCCATTAATTACCGAAATAATAGGGAAATTTATAACCAAATAAACAAACCACTTTAATGAATTACTAAAATCGACCTGGCACAAGCGCCATTTATCAGATAAATTATTTTGCAAACTAGGACACTCACTAATGAAATATAACTTAAACTATCAAAAAACTATTCAAACATAAATTTAAAATCACTTAAACAAAAAAAAAAAATGATTAATGTTTATGCTTTGTTCATAACATCGGGAAAATAGCATAGTATTTATACCATTATATTGAAGAAAGAAATATTTCAACTCGAGTATGAAAAAAGTAGGCGGAGTTTTCATATTGTTACGGTGACACCTAGAATAGAATAGAATAAGCTAATTTCAATAATTATTCAATTGCATTTATAATTTATACTCAACATTTAGGCGTATTTCTATACTAACATATTTGCTGCGCATTTAGGATTATTCTAGAAACAAATATTTTGGTATATAAAGGCGCGCGTTGACGTGTATTGCTGAGTATTATTTTAAACGTGATACAGTGAAGGTTAAATAGAAAGATTATTAAAGTGATTATTAAAGCGATTATTAAAGTGATAATTAAAAAGTGTGTTATAATTATAATAATTAATTGTGAAAATTGTGTTGTATAATAAATTGTGTTGTGTAAATAAAATTGTGTGAGTTAAAATTGAAGCAGTGTATTTATTCACAATCCAGTGATTCGAACCTTGATTGACAAGGCAAAATCGTAACAATTGGTGACAGCGGTGGGATTGTGAATAATAAGGAAAATGATTCTCTACGGATTAAAGCTTGCGCAATTAAAGGAGCAATTGACACGGCGAGGTTTGGCCAGTGAAGGCACAAAAGCTAGTTTGGTGGAGCGACTACGTGAGGCCATGGAGAAGGAAGGTTTAGATCCAGACGTGTTTGATTTCGAGGAGGAAAAAAACGGATGAGATCAGTATGGATAAGAAACAAAAGGACGTACAAACGGTGGTCGAAACAACGCAAAACCCATCTGGAAGTTTCGATTTTTCGCAGTTGATGGCTGCTATGAATATGATGGGACAACAGTTGAAGCAACAAGGGGCGGACATTAAACAATCGAACCAGGATATGAAACAACAGATGTTACAGATGGAGCAACAAGGAGCGGACATTAAACAATCGAACCAGGAAATGAAACAGCAGATGGAGCAACAAGGGGCGGACATTAAAAACCAAATCGAAGTTGGCCAAAAGAAAATAGACAAGAGGTTTCTGGAGTTATCTTCTACACTACACGGTAAAGTGGAAAAACTGCAAACGGAAGTACACGCAGAAATTCAAAATGTTAAACAAGATCTACAAACGGAAGTTAAACGTCTCGAGAAGGAGCTCCAAGATGTCAAGTCAAATGGAACAACAGGTCAAGTGATCCAGACAGTTAACGCAGTTAAGATAAAACCACCAACATTTGATGGAACAACATCCTTCAGTATTTTTAAGTTCCAATTCGAAACTGCGATTAAGCAAAATCAGTGGACTGAAGAACAATGTGTTGCAGCATTAATTGTGGCTCTTAAAGGCGAAGCGGCAGAAACACTACAAATCATTCCCGAGCAGGAACGGAACGTTTACATGGGAATTATGAAGGCGTTAGATCGAAAATACGGAAGTGACCACAAGCGAGAAATCTATCGCATGGAATTGAAGGGTCGATACCAAAGAGGAGGAGAATCGCTTCAGGAATTTTCATCAGCAATTGAGCGGCTCGCGCATTTAGCCCATTCAAATATGTCGGCCGATTACATGGAGCGAATTAAAATAGATGCATTCATTGACGGTATTCGAGATCCTGAGACGCGCAGAGCGGTGATGTTGTCACCTAAGGCAACTTTTACGGAAACCATCGCTTGTGCGTTAACAAACGAAACTGCGCAAACCATCATCAAACCAGCAATGAAAATTCGTCGAGTGGAGATTGATTCCAGAATAGACACCGAGCGGGCTACGCCAAGGTTCAGATATGGAAGTAGCAGGATTAAATGCTGGGTATGTAATAGAATGGGTCACATCTCACGGGACTGTTGGGAAATTAAGAAGAAACGAGGAAGATCGCCATCTCCTATGAAGCGTACACCAAACGAACAGCAGAGGGAGGCCAGAAAGGAGGGTCAGACGACATTGGAGTCGTTAAAAAGAGACACCTTGAAGGAGCAAAAGCTGACTCCCATAATCGATTGCCCCATAACGTCCATCCAAGTTTCGAGATTAGAAGGAGGCGGTGACAGCTTGACAAAAGAAGCCGATATTGAACATCGGAAGGGAAGTGCACATAAAAATGCCGACGCGTTATCGAGAAGACCATGTCCCGTGGAAAGCAAGAATTGTGGGCATGTGGAGGTCAAGGAAAACATCGTCGATATTCGGCTTATGCAAGTGCTACCTGATGAGAAATGGACTGATGAAATGATCAAGAAGGAGCAATTACGGGATGCTGATTTGTCATTCATCATGGAACATAAGGAAAAGGAACACCGTCCCACATGGAGTGAGATAGCTGACAAAGCTCCCATTGTAAAAGCATATTGGGCTCAATGGGATAGCCTCCACATAGAAAATGGATGTTTAAAACGAAAGTGGGAAAGCACGGATGGTAAAGTAAAACAATTGTTGGTAGTGGTGCCAAAAGATCGGATAGCGGAAATCCTCAAGGAGTATCACGGAGGAGCAAGTGGAGGTCACCTAGGGATTAATAAAACATTAGCCAAAATTCGCCAACGTTTCTACTGGTCAGGATGTAGACAGTCAGTAGTAGAATGGTGTCGAAGATGTGACCAATGTGCGGCAGTGAAGGGACCAGCACGAAAAAGCCGTGGAACCATGAAACAATATAATGTCGGGGCACCATTTGAGAGAATTGCAATGGACGTGGCGGGGCCATTTCCGACCACTGAGAGCGGAAATAAATATGTGCTAGTAATAATGGATTATTTTAGCAAATGGCCGGAGGTGTACCCCATACCCAATCAGGAGACAACAACAATAGCTGATGCCGTGGTTAACAATTGGATTAGCAGATTTGGTGTACCTATGGAAATTCACACGGATCAAGGAAGGAATTTCGAATCGGTGGTATTTCAGGAGATATGTCAGATGCTTGGAATCAATAAAACAAGAACGACGCCCTTACACCCACAATCGGACGGTATGGTGGAAAGATTCAATGGCACATTGGAGGAATATCTAGCAAAGGTTGTGGAAAGGAACCAACGTAACTGGGATCGACATATACCAATGTTCCTGATGGCCTACCGATCAGCGGTACATGACACAACAGGAGTGACACCAGCTAAAACCATATTTGGGAACAATCTGCGATTACCAGGAGATTTAAAGTTTGGAGCTGTTCCATCAGCAGCTCTATGCGGACAGGATTACGTCGACCGGATGAAAGAGGAACTCAATGAAATACATCAATTTGTACGGGAGAAAATTCGAATATCAAGTGATCGAATGAAAGCTCGATATGACATACGAGCAAATAATCAAGGCTTCGAGGAAGGGCAATTGGTATGGCTTCACAACCCGCAACGGCAGAAGGGATTATCACCGAAGTTGCAACCCACATGGGAAGGACCTTACACTGTCATTAAAAGATTGAACGACGTGGTTTATCGCATACAGAAAGGACGGAAAGGTAAACCAAAAGTGGTGCATTTGGAACGTTTGGCGCTCTACAGAGGAGGTGATCTGGATCCTGTTCGGGACGAACAGGCTTAGGTGGGGGGGTAGTGTTACGGTGACACCTAGAATAGAATAGAATAAGCTAATTTCAATAATTATTCAATTGCATTTATAATTTATACTCAACATTTAGGCGTATTTCTATACTAACATATTTGCTGCGCATTTAGGATTATTCTAGAAACAAATATTTTGGTATATAAAGGCGCGCGTTGACGTGTATTGCTGAGTATTATTTTAAACGTGATACAGTGAAGGTTAAATAGAAAGATTATTAAAGTGATTATTAAAGCGATTATTAAAGTGATAATTAAAAAGTGTGTTATAATTATAATAATTAATTGTGAAAATTGTGTTGTATAATAAATTGTGTTGTGTAAATAAAATTGTGTGAGTTAAAATTGAAGCAGTGTATTTATTCACAATCCAGTGATTCGAACCTTGATTGACAAGGCAAAATCGTAACAATATTTTTAACCGATTTCATTGGTGTAGAGCATGGTTATCAATACCATGGAAATTTTTCCCGATGTTATGAACAAGGCATTAACGTTGGTTGAGATAAACAACAATTAAAAAACGTTATTTTCCCTTGGTAATAGACGTCGCTTGTGCTCTTGATAAATTTTATTATAAGTGGCACAAGTGATCGAAAAATAACAATTTTTATTCAACTTATTCTATTATAAATTCCACAAAACCACACAAAATTCAATCTTACTGTAGTTCCTTTATTATTGTTTATTAACGTGAATTAAAGATACTTAACGATTACTTTAAATGCAATGATTTAATTAAATAATATGTGACCAATGACCACAACCATTTCATATGAAATTGTATGCGTTATGCCGGTTGCACAGATGAAAACTGACGAAAGAGCAAACTTGTGCCATTTTTCTTGTAGAAAAACGGTAAAAACGATGATTCTGATTTTTTTATTTCTATTCTAACTACAGTTCTCGGAAGAAGAGAGAAAGGAGAACAATTAACCATCAAAATCCGAATTTGGAAATTTTGTCGCTTGTGCCGTTTGATTAAATTACAGTCGATATATATCCCTTTCGAGTTCCAAATTTAGTTTTTGGAATTTTTGTTTTTTCAATACAAATTCCGGCTAAAGTGTAGATGACGTATACATAGCAAAAATCGGGTAAGTTGAACAATTTTAAAAAAAATTCTTTGTAGGATTGTGTATCAATCGTTTTTAGGAGGTGCAACCCAAAAAGCCGAGAAAATTTTGAGTTTTTAATAGATTTTCATGTTGAAATTGTGAATTTATGGTAAAATTGCAACATTTTCCGCGAAAACTTCGCGATTTTTTCTTTTACTTAGGGGTTATCCTTGCACGGAGGAGATGAATGCTAAGCGGCTTTGGGGAGTTCCCAATTTTAGTATATGATATACCTACAAAAAAACATACATTTTTGAAAATAGTTTGCAATCTTAGTATGTATTTGCTGTTTATGAAAGCAGTTGTTTTAATTTTTTAGAGAATCAGGGGTTTGGGGCAGCCTCCATTCTCTAATGTATAAGACGAATTTAAATAACGCAAATGAAATTTTTACCTGTTTCATGATAGTATAATTCGATTTTTTATAGTAAAAATTAAGATTTTGAATGAAACAAATAACAAAAAATATTTTTGGAAAAACTGTAAATTTTCCCTGAAAATGTGATTTTTCCGAAATTATTGACTTGCACCTCCTAAAAATGATAGAGATGGGGTATATACTCTATGCGGTCGCAGATTATTTATTTGCGATCAGAAATATGGTTAGTAGATTTATTTTGCTTTGAATTAGGGAATCCAAGTCGGGTCTACCCGACTTCTTGTAGTTGGGCAATTACTCACCCCAGAGACAATCGAAACCGTCGGGCAATGCCGCAAACAACCGAAACCGACAACCCTATTATGTATCTGAATGAAAATGGAAAAAACATAAACGTATGTACTATGGAATTCAATTACCCAACTATCGAATCCAATTACCCGAATCTTGACTACCCGACTTTCGGTTTCGTTTTTTTACCATTACCTCACCGGTTTCTACAACATACTTTTATGTTTTTTCAATTTCCGTTAAGATACATAAGAGGGTTGTCGATTTCGGTTGTTGGCGGCATTGAGCGAAGGCTTTGGGTGTCTCTGGGAGGTGAGTAATTGCCCAACTATACGAAGTCGGGTAGAACCGACTTGGATTCCTTACTATGAATTCTGACATCTTTTTTAAATTTAAGTTTTTTTTTAGATTGTAAAGTATAAAAATACATGAAAAGACTGCGACCTCGGAAAATGCGTAACAGTCTTTTCGTGTATTTCTACTTTACATCGCAAAACAAATTTAAATTTAAATAATTTAAATTTAAAAAAATGTGTCAATTGGCATGGCAAAATAATCTAGTTTTCGCCTCGCAATTAAATAATTTGTGACCGGATAGAGGATATTGGGGTCAATTCCGGGATCTAAAATTGTATGTAATGTTATTTCTCCGCTTCTTATTGGAATTTGTATTGAAAAAACAAATATACATAACATAACATAAAATTTTAGATCCCGGAATCGACCCCATTATACCCCATAAAATCCTATGAAGAAGATTTTTATCTTATACTCGATTTCGGCGATGTATACGACATCTACACTTACGCCCAAATCCCAATAGGAAGCGGGGAAGTAAAATAATATATATAACAGTGATCACGACGAAAGAATAAAGTGTGGCGAGCGGCTCATTAGGGTCGTTCCAGGGATCTAAAATTTTTTTTTTTTCAATACAAATTCCAATAGGAAGCGGTCAAAATAACAGCAATTTTATGTCACGAGAATCGGACCCATTATGTGTTTATGTTAAACTTATGCGTATCCTTCAAGCTAGAGAAATACAATTTATTCCCCTCTAGTATAGCTAGAAAAGTGCCACAGGGATGTATTCGATTCTGACTTTCACTTATAATAAACTTGTTCAATAATGCATTATTATTTTAAAACATTTATTTTTATTCAAAGTAAAATACATTACAAGTATTAGTTACAATATTAATGTGAATTAGATCTTCGAACCCAAAATCTAGCTCGAAAATCATCAGAACAAGTCAAAAATGCGGGATGCGTTGGGGAATGAATTATGAACCTTACAGGACCATTGTGTCCTAATGACATTAAATGTAGTCTTGAAGCATTTCGCGAATTCCATGAACAAAGCGATGTTGTCGCCTCATCAGGGAACAAAACATAATCTTCAGTATGATTAAAAACAGCTTGGGTATTATGTTCTTGTTTGCCTGTGGTACCCGCGCCAGTGTAAGCGATTAAACATCGGCTTGTACTTAATTCCCATAGTTTCACTAATGAATCTTTTCCAGAAGATAGTAAATATTTTCCATTCTTCGAAAATACCAATGAACAAACTTCAGCACCATCATGGGCTTGTGCAAATGTATTAATACAGCGTCCACTAACTCCATCCCATAGTTTAATTGAGCCATCAATACTGCCAGTTGCATATACCTTTCCTGTTAGAGCATACTTAACACAAGTAACAGAACTTTTATGTTGTTGCGAAGAAATTGCGCTTACAAAACATTGGGCAGTGTTAATGTCATAAACTCGAATAACATTATGGTCTGTACCGACTACCAAATAATCTCCCGACGGATGGAAAGATAAACAACGTACAGCTTCACAATCATTAAACGTCTTATGAGCCTTTTTCACTGATGCTTTAGAAATGTCAAACAATTTAACAGTACAATCTCGAGAACCAGAGGCTAGAATTTGTTCTTTTGGATGGAATTCCAAAAAAGCGACTTCATCTGTGTGATCGTAAAGAGTTCGAATTACAGGATGACCCTGTTGTTCGCGACCGGGATCTACTTCTTCCGGCGCAGATTTGGCTAACATCCGATCGACATCCAATATTTTTATACTAGCATCAACACTTCCAGTAGCAACCAATTGCCCATCAAAACTAAATGCACCTGAGCGGCAAGCTTGTTTGTGAGATGTTACATAAGCTGTCTCGTACGATGCCGGTTCTGGTGCCAATGAAGTACCTTCTGTTTCGTATTCTAAATCTATTCCACTGGTCATTTCATCAAACGCGGTATGCTCTTTAGTATCAAATTGTTTTTCCATCCCAACGACCATTATATGTAGCAAACGGTCACTTGGTGGGCATGGCGGATCCGCTCGAACAGCTGTGGACAGCTCAACAGCAATATTATGGTATCCATCATAAAATAATTGGCTAAATAAAAATATGTATGGACAATTAGAATTTTCTAGGTTAATTTTAATTTACACACCTTATCATAAGCCGGTACAAAACTTCTCGATTCTTTAGTAAATTTCCTTGATCGACTAGTTTTTCTGGCTCAATATCTTTCATTTTGAATTTTAATCCAACAAAACTATTCTTCAGAATCACCAAGTTTTTGTTTGTCAATAATTAATGAAATAAATGTAATGTCAAACAAACGCGACGTTTTCGTTTATTCCGTCGTTGCACACTGTGCTTCTTTTGAAGCAGCTTCATCTTCATCTCTTTTTAGTTTACCTATAAAGCAAATTTCACGGAACGAGAAAAAGCAAGCTTGCTTTTTTACCAACGTTTGCTCAAAATATTTTTCTGCGGTTGTCATGTAATGTATCGCACATCCTCTAAAAATATGGCATAACACAAAAAACCAGGGGTGGGATATTGTAACATCACCTTTTTCGATATTTATCGAATATTATATCTCTTTTACCTAAAATTGCTTGTCGTTTCACTTTTCAATTTTGCTTTTTATATTGCGATCGCACACTACTAGAATAAATTGTTTATCTCTTTTTTGTTTTTCGATAAAGTATCACTTTTAAAATAAGTAGGTGATACAATCCGCGGTTCCACACTTTAATTCTTTCAGCGTGATTCTTTCTTCGTTTCTTTCCCCTTCACCCATAAACTAATTTTTTGGCGGGAAAATTGTTGATTCTTTTTTCGTCAATATTTTTTTTTTGATTGGCTGGTGCTACACGAGATTTTAATTTCTGGTTTCAAACTAAGTCGTAATAGATTTTTTATTGTTAATTTAAATATTAAATGAAAACACCTAATTTTTTGTATTATTTTATTCTGTTCTCTCGAAAATAAAATTTAAACAAAAAATGCCCTTAATTTTTTTTATTTTTATTTCTATTTTTGTCATTTCGGATTCACGGACACAAATTTTATGTCACACAATTTTTCTCCGTGAATCCGAAATGACAAAATAGAAATGTTAGAAATGTTTAGTTTGAAACCAGAAATTAAAATCTCGTGTAGCACCAGCCATTCACTGATTTCTTCGCACTATTACGTAATAAATATTTCTAGAACATCTTGTTTATTTGTCGTTTTTGAATTAATTTTAGTTTAATGTTTGCTTCGAGTGCAGAAAATATATTTTTTGAACCAAGGAAGCAATTTTCGCAGCAAATAATAAATATTGTTTACTACATCAAAAACCATAATTTTACGCACATACATGAAAAAATGGCTATAGTAAAAAAAAGGGTGTACCAAAAAAATCGTTCGGATTGTTTTGTATGCTTATAATAAAAAATAGAAATAAAAATGATTAATTTAAAATATAATTTATATTTAATTTAATATATAATTTAAAATAAAATATATTAATTAAATATTACAGTTTTAAATTAATTATTTTTATTTTTAATATATACATATACATATAAGCAAACAAAACAATCCGAACGAATTTTTTGGTACCCTCTACAAATGCGCAGAAAATCAAATGTGGCCGTCGATTGATTTTTTGAAATCAGAGAATCACGCTGAAAGAATTAAAGTGTGGCGAGGCCCAATAAGGGTAGAACGACATAATGGGCCTATTTTTTAATTCAACTTGAGTAATTTTACTCTGCACACTGAGTAATTTTACTCTGCACACTGCGTTTTTATTTGTGAGCTTACTCGGTTCTTCAAATTTTACTCTGAAATTAATGTCAGTGTACGAAGAGTGTGCAAAGTAAAAACAATTTTTTACTCTATGCACACCGGATAAATTTACCCAGTACAAGTACAACCAATTAGGTAGAGATCGCAATAGAAGCAAAGTAATTGAAAAATGGAAAAACGATAAATTTAATTTGTGATGAAAGAGATGTAATTTTCGATAGTATCGAAAAAAGTGATGTTACAACCAATGCCTTCTAAACTACAGGCCTCTTACTACTCTCATTTTTTGCACATGACGTCAATTTATGTCTAAACTGAGACTGCGCATTAATAATATTAAGATATTTACACTAACAAAATAACTAGAGAAAGCCACAACAATGTAGACATAGCGTGTCGTCATCATTTGGTGTATGAGGCCTGTAGTTTAGGAGGCATTGTTCCAACATCCTAAAATTCGACGAACGACGAATGACGTTTTCGTATACGTATAAGGAGTATAGTATATATTTTTATATTAGTGTGTGTAATTTTTCTGTGTTTATATTTGTTTGTTTTCTGCGAATGTAAGCATCAAAAATTATGAATCGGTACAAATCGGTTCAGTTTTTTGGTGCTTATGTCCTTCCGTCGTCTCAGGGTACGGATTTTGTACGTTTTTTTCCATCCCACTGGAAATTTACCGGAACGTCATAATAGTAGTGTGCGTATTGGTGTGCGTGTTTTGTTTTTGTGTTTTTGACGTCATTTAAAAACACAAAATAATAGGTTATGTATATAATTTGGGAATTTAATAAATTTCACAATACCTTTTAAATTAAAAAAGTGTTCCCTATAATTCCCTATATAGTATAATATAATCCCTAGTAAATATGTAAATCTAAAAGTAATTTCATGTGTAAGTCATCAAAAAGTTATTTTCGTAACATTCAAACGTAAAAATAAAAAATAATTTTTTATGCATTCGTTCGTCTTCCTTTTTCTACTAAACAACTCAACAAAAAAATAACATCGATCGGCACCACGAATCACGATATCATATAATACAAAAAATATGAAGAGAGGGAACAGACAGAGAATAAAAATATTTTTATTTTTCAAATTTATATTTCCTATTCCTCTGACACATTTCAATTTTTTTTTCAATGTGAGGTTGAATAAATGTTTTGTTTTCACAGAAACACAGAATTAGAAATTATTTTAAAACTAAAATTAAATAAATTTAGTTTTATTAAAAGCATATTTATTTGCATTTGCAAATTTTAAATGATAATAGGAAATGATATCTAGAAATGTCATATCTAAAACAATTAAATGGCGGCACACATTCGTACTAATACAAATACACGTACCACTACTATATGCATGCGGTTATTTCGTCAACTTGTCGAATTTTGGAAAAAATCGACACCCAGGAAGCGAATTATGTAAGCATTACCGATTACGACAAATGACGTCAAAAGGCCTTTTTATTTAAAGCATTTTTGAGATGTCGTAATTTCTACTTTTTGTTGTTGTTTTAGTCGTACACATTTATAAATTCGAGACAAAAGTTATACTATCTATTTTTGTCTTGTTTTCATTGACAATTTGTCAAAATAAGTATGAGTCGAAACTCGTAAGTCGAACTCGTAATGCTTACATAATTCGCCCCCAGTTCTGAGATAAATGCATTTTAAATTGCGAACACTACTGTGATGCTGAGATTATTTATTTTATAAAGTATAAAGCTAATATAACCAGCTAATATAGTTTAATTTTATAATCTCAGCATCACAGTAGTTATATTATTTTATTTTACTAACGTCAACATAAATGCACATAGTGACGTTGTCTGCTGGTTAAATTAGTTGTTTCACTTGTTCACCCAAAACTATTCATCACTTGAAAACCAGTCGAATTTAAAATGCATTTATCTCAAAAATGTTTTTTTGTGTATCACATTTTTTAGAGGATGTGCGATATGACTCGCAAGACAGCCGTACCCAAGTATAACAAGATTCGACTTTTTTGTCATATTTCGAAGTAAAAACTTATATTTAGTTTCGACTTTGACATAGTTTTGCTTTCGACTTAGAATAAGATCCTGTATGAAAAGTGTCGCGATTATTCGAAACTGGACGAAACTCAATAAATAGAATTGTATACATGTATGTGTGAACAATAACAACAAAAAATAATATGGCGGGAACGATCTTGTGCAACGCATATGTAAAAGGCTATAATTGAAAATACATTTTAGAGGAAAAAGATGGCGTCCAAATGTAAAGTAAAACAAAAAAGTTAGGTATAGAACAATGAATATTTTATTGTATAAAAAAATATATACATATATACACATCTAAATTATATTATATATTATAATTAATTTTTTAATTATTTTTTATTATTAAACAATGATTTGATGATATTATTCCTTGATTGTAATATTAAAAGTTTAAATATTTTCCATATACATAGCTCATATCAAGTTTATTATTTCGCATTTGTTTTCCACTTAATAATTTAAAACTGAACTATAAATTAATTAATTTATACAAAAAATTTTTGAATAGATATAAAAGTATATTTTATGTAATTTTATTTAAATTAACGCACATCTTTAAATTTTTTTAAGAAAATCACTTTTATAAAATTACCAAACTCATGTCGTGAACATGTAAAATAAATACGATACGTAGCTCTATTTTGTTTCATCTTGAACGGGAACGATCTTGTGCAACGCATATGTAAAAGGCTATAATTGAAAATACATTTTAGAGGAAAAAGATGGCGTCCAAATGTAAAGTAAAACAAAAAAGTTAGGTATAGAACAATGAATATTTTATTGTATAAAAAAATATATACATATATACACATCTAAATTATATTATATATTATAATTAATTTTTTAATTATTTTTTATTATTAAACAATGATTTGATGATATTATTCCTTGATTGTAATATTAAAAGTTTAAATATTTTCCATATACATAGCTCATATCAAGTTTATTATTTCGCATTTGTTTTCCACTTAATAATTTAAAACTGAACTATAAATTAATTAATTTATACAAAAAATTTTTGAATAGATATAAAAGTATATTTTATGTAATTTTATTTAAATTAACGCACATCTTTAAATTTTTTTAAGAAAATCACTTTTATAAAATTACCAAACTCATGTCGTGAACATGTAAAATAAATACGATACGTAGCTCTATTTTGTTTCATCTTGTTATACTTGGGACAGTATACATATACGCACCAATACTAAAGTATTGATTCTTCGACTTTTTTCTAATATTTCGAAGGCAAATACGATAGCTCAATTTTGAGTTTCGTCTTGTTATCCCTTTCGAGTTCAAGAAAAAAATTTTTTTTGGTTCAATTTAAGTTCAACATACACAATTGTCTATGTAAATAATGATAAGTTGTAATGTCTTCCGTATTTCAACGGATCTTAGTTAATTTGGAATTCTTTTTAAAAAAAGCATAATAATTTGTTAACAAATTAATTATATAACATACAATTTATTTGTTCTTGTTAACATATTAATTATTTTATCATTATTATAGTTACTATTATTTTTCGGACGAAAACAAAATTAAGTGGTTTACACAAATGTGTACACTGGTCTTCAATTAACACCTAATTCTATGTTTGACATCTTCGTTTGTCGTAATCGAAATTTACATACACAATTGTGTATGCGGGTCAGGAAAGGGTTATACATACTTGGGTAGACAAATTTTTTGAGCAAATCTGGTGTGACTATATTCAAGGTGGTAGAAAATAACTGTGCATCCCCAATAGAATTCCAATTCTTTACCAAAGAATTTGAATTAAAAGTAGAATGAATGATAGCAGCTGTCAAACGAGACAAATTCGGAGGGTAAAAGAGAAAGCATATAAATCAACTATACTGTTTATGTTGGAGGTTGAACCTAGGTTCAACCTGGGTCGAACCTTCAACATAAACACCAAAGGTTAACTTGGAGTTAACTCGACTCAATCCAAAAAATTTCTTAGGTCGAGTTAACTCTGGTTAATATAAACGCCTACCTAGAGTCGAGTCGAAAAACAACAACAAAAAATAATCAGTAAAGTAAAAAAATAAAAATGGTGATTTTTCATATTTTTCTTGTACGAGCGCGTCTGTGTCTAAATTCGGCAGCATTTTTTAGTGATTTTTTCGATTTTTTATTTTTCGAAAGTTCGAAAGAAAAAGATAGAATGATTTTTTGATAAAAAAAAAATTTGAATGATTTTGACATTCATAACCTGGTTTCGACTCAACCTCAAGATAACTCTCCAATATAAACACTAGAAGTTAACTTCAAGGTTAACCTAAAGATAACTACAAGTGGACTCGACCTGGGTTCAACCTCCAACAGAAACAGTATAAACGGGTCACGATAAATCAACGGGTATTTAGAATTTGTTCAATCGAAATTAAAAACTACACAGATTCACAATTATTTTTATTCCAATTTAGTACGGATTTATTTTTTTCTATTTTCGGTAAAAAAAATATATTTATAGTATTCCAAAATAAAAAGTAATTATGAAAAGAAAAGCACGTAGAATATGTACGTAGTAATAAGAAAAATGCGACACTGTAATATAACATCTGTCTACAAAAAGAAAAAGTCAAACAACCAACATTTTTTAATTAATTTTTTCTGATTTCTAAATAAAAATATAGATTATTTTATCACAAATCACTTTGCTTTTAACACAATTTTTATTTTATTTTATATAAACATTTATAAATGGAAAGGAATTTTTTTCGAATTTTTCGATGCGCATTTTGACAACATTTCACTAAACACTTCATTTCAATATTTCAATGTTCAAAGTTTTTAATATTTATTCACAAACGATGCACTAGTACACGATACACAAACTGTTTTATAATATTTTATTTTTTTTAATTAATAATATCACGATTTTTTAAGATCACAAAATTTAGTGCGTCACGTTTTACAACAACAAAAACTTGTCCGGTTAGCTTTTTCTTTGACATCTGAGACCACCATATGCATTTTTTATATAACCATCCTGTTCCCACATGACTCAAAAGAGATAGCAAATATTATATTGATTTTATATGAAAAAAAAAACAGTTGCAGCTTTAATTAATGTAACTTTATTTTCTTTACAGAAAAGTATGAAAAAAAATCTATTGGGGATGCGCTGTTGTAATCCAACTTTTTTATCATGTTTCTTGAAGACTGCATCAGCCGTTCCACACGGGTTGTCAAATGAAATCTGCTTCACGCTTCAAAATAAGTTGTACTAGATTTTTTATTGCTATGAAACGTTATTTTATATTTTAACACAAAAATTTTTTGTAATGTTTTATTCTGCTCTCTCGAAAATAAAATTTAAACTAAACTCTACATCTCAAAAATCGCCTTAAATTTTGTTTATTTCATTTCTATTTTTGTTACAAGCTGCTTCACAGAAAAAAATGTTGTTCGCAATTAAAACCGGTATCATTATTCCCCGGTGAACGGGGAAAGAAGCGAAGATGAAGATAAAGCTTCGTGGAGTCGTATTCATGCGACGAATAAAAATCTTAGATTTTTCTATCCCAGGTTTTTTAGTATGAAGAGGCTTGTCTGTTGTATAATTACGTGATGTATTGGTTAAAACGATGGGATAGAAAAATCCTGGATTTTTATCCGTCGTATGAAGACAACCGCATTTTTATATTATCCGTTCCTTCTGTTTCTTTACGTATCGTATCAGACAAAAAAACACATTGTTAAGCTCGATTTATATTATCCGTTCCTTTCAGTTCCTTCAGTTTTCGTATCAGACAAAAAAAAACATTGTTATATATATTTTCATAGGAGTATTTATATTATCCGTTCCGTTCAGTTCCTGCAAGTACGGAACGGATAATATAAATACTCTAATGAAAAAAACATGTAACAATGTTTTTTTTTGACTGATACGAAAAATGAAGGAACTTAAAGGAACGGATAATATAAATCGAGCTTTACATGTATTTTTCATAGGAGTATTTATATTATCCGTTCTGTTCAGTTCCTGCAAGTATGAAACGGATAATATAAATACTCCTATGAAAAATACATGTAACAATGTTTTTTTTGTCTGATACGATACGCGAAGGAACTGATAATATAAATCGACCTTAATGTGTCTCGACTCTCGAACCGAGCAAACAAAGTTAAAAATGTGTGTTCTCAAAACGGCGGTACAACAACAATTGCATTACAACAATATATGATGTGACAATATATGAAATGTGTGATCTCAAAACCGCGGTACAACAACAATTGCATTACAGCAACAATAATTTACAACCGCAATTTGCATTATACATTACAAATTTTTAACTTCTTTGGCCCGGCTCGAGGGTCGAGACACATTTCATGCGGCCGCCCCAGGAATTGCATACGATGCGAAATTTCAAAATGATTTTTTTTTGACAATTTTTTTTTAAATATGTACATACTGGGCTACCCCATACTCGATTGGTTAGCAAGCAAGCACTTTGCTAGCCGAAATTCTGACTACTCACAATTAATTTTACCAAGGAAATTTATAATTTCAAATTATATTTTCTACTAGCTTTTTTTTTGCGATTGCACAGTAGAACACAAACATTTGCTGTTTAATTTTTGAACCCGTCAATTTTACTGTCACGTCGCAAAATAAATAAAAATTTTATGAAAAATGTATATTGAAATTAAAATTTCCATGGTATAATTGATTGAGTAGTCAGGATTTCGACTAGCAAATTACTTGCTTGCTAGTCGATCGAGTATCTTACCCCACTAACACGATTTATCTATGACGACTTATTTTGAAGCAAGAAGCTTATTGAGGAGCTTATAAAAAATAAATAAAAATTATTTAATTTATTACAAAATTCATTATTTGACTTTGTCTCATAAATAACAATTTTTTGAAAAACCTTAACTTTTTTGGCGTTAAAAACCTTGCTATTTTATGGTTTCTTTTAATCTGTCCTGTTCCGTACTATGTTTTGATGTCCTGTTTTAGCACATCCTATTGTGAAATGTTCTGTTCGTATGACCCTTCAGAAACTTATCAGAGAATATTTGTTTTTTGCAGAATCAAAAGCTCTTTACAATACAGAAGAAATCCTAATTAAATTTCTTATAATTTTTGTTTTTATTTAAGATGTATTACATATTGTATGTATATGTAGTATAATAATTATAATATATATAACCATTAATAATCTTTATATAATATGTATATTTTATTTATATAACTTTTATTTAAAGTGAATTTAATTTTAAAGGTAAATTATTTTCTTAAACTATTATAAAAATTGAAGTGTTTTTGCAATTATTTTTAATTAAATTAATTTTTAGTATTTTGTTTTAAATTAAATTAAAAGTAATAATTATAATTTCTTTTCTTACTTATCTAAAATAATTTTATTCAGTAAACAATAATTATATTTATAGGTATTTAATATTAATAATAAGCTTAATTAATTTCATTAATATATACAACAGAATAAACAAAAAAATGAAAGAAAATATGAATTTGGTGCTTTTGGTGTTTGTTTTAATTATTTTAAGTTCAAAATAAAATGCAGTATGAGTTTTTCTAACGGAAGGGTTGCAAAAAACTACAGAAGAAAATGCAATTTTTTATGTAGTTCATTATGAATAAAATATAGAAGAACCTAACACAATCAGATTCAATATAATATGTATGTTTAAATATCTGTCATTTTATCGTTATTAAAAATTTACCCATTTATATCTTTATACAACCATGCACTATTTATAACTTCATACATAATAATTCGAATCTCGATACTTTTAAATATTTTTTTACATTAATAAAATTAAAATTAGGATAAAAACAATAAAACTAAGTAATAAACAGTTTCATCGATGGTGATTATCACGTTTTTGATTGGAACCACGATGCATCGAATTAAAATTTCGATTACGATAGTTATTGTTGTTATGGTGTCGATGGTGGTGATGGTGATGATGATGGTGTTTATTTTGTCGATAAATTCGCCCTTGAAATTTATCATTCAGCCATTTATTATTAAGCTGCTGTTGTTGATTTTGAATTTCTTGGAATTGATTGAACCCCGGATTATCAGCACCCGCTAGTCCGTGTAGTTTAATTTTTTTAACACGCCCGCGATCCATTTCATTTTCCAGTTCGTCCTCTTTTATACGTTTCCGTTCTTCACGTCTTTCTTCAAGTACCTGAACGGTAAAAATAAAAAATAAATTAAATAAATGTACGAAACATGCAAGTTTTTTTTAACGCACATGGGTTTCGAATACAAAATAAAAAAAACCGCTGTTTTTGAATTGAATATATTTGATTGATTTTATTTATAATTTAGATTTTAATTTTCCAACTTGGTTAGTTCGATCGTGATACTTAGGATAAAATAAAATTTAGAACAGAAAAATAAAATAAAATTCTTAGAATCTAATCAGTTTTGAACTCACTTCTTTTTCAATGACCGATTTCCCGCCATTCCAACTTTGAACATTTGCACCATAGCCACGATGACCCAGTTTTAATAATTGATTGACAGTGTTTAAACCATTTTCGTTAGAATTGATGGTTGAAGCTTTTTTATTATTTACTATATATTTTGGATTATTATTATTAATCTTAAAATTATTATTTTTGACTGTGTTATTATTATGATTGTTATAATTTTTATTATTAAAATTATTATTAGTATTGCCTGGCGATTTAGTGGGTTGAATTTCTTCAGTTTCTTCAATTTCGCTTACCTCCCATACTCCAGTTTTTGTTTGAATAATTGTAGTAGCTGTTATATTATGTTTTTTAATGGTTGTTACACCATTTATTAATTGACTATTTCTATTGTTATTTCGACAATCATTCTTAGCATTCTGTTGCTCCTCATAGTCATTATTCTCATCATCGTCCGTGTCTGATGATAAACAAGTATTTTTGTTTGTTGTAATACTGCTACTGTTATCTAATAAAGTGGAAGTTGTAGTTATAATGGTGGCTGATTTATTATCATCACTGTCATTATTATCAGAATCGTCGTTGGAATCGTATGGTACAAGTGATATTGGTTTGATTGGCGAAATAATTCCATTCTGCCTTTTCGTATTGTTTGTATTTCCATTTAAAAGAACAGTCGATAATGCAGATGATGTGCCGATGGTTGTGTTAGTGGATGATGATTCATCAATTAATTTTGGCATACTTGGCAGTGTTTTTATGTTACTTAACAAATGCAAATTTGGTTTTTTCTCGGGGGTTGTTTTTGTAATTTCATTACTGGAATCAACACTATTAGCTCGTTTTAATCCCTTAAATATGCTTGCCATTGGACTAGTTGGACTTGAGTTTTTATTATTTAATACTAATTTACTTCCAGAATGGACACCATTTGTTAATGGTTTGGATCCCCCTGGAGAATTGACACTGGTTTGTGTTGTGGCTTGTAAATTCGATAACGAATTAGTTTGATTATTCTTCGGTGGTAACATTGGCCCAATAAACCCAATCTTATTCTCAGTATTATTATTTAAATTGCGATTAATATTATTGGAATTCGTACTGGTCGCAGTTACTGTTGACGATACATGATTGTTATTGTTATGATATCCGTTTTCTTTTTCTCCGGTACTGCTTGTCGCAGTGCAATTAGGGTAGCTGTTATCTAATTCATAAAATATAACATATGCATTTGTTATTTAAAACATTCTGAACCGATATTTGTCGTACACAACTGTCATCGAACTGATAGTAACCATTCGAATCGGTCAGTCCGATTGCTGTGTAATGGCCTGAATGTTGTGACGGCCCTAAATGCGTTACCATCGATACTAATTTATAATTTAACTGCGTTGAATTTGAAGCGCCATTATTCAATTTATTTTTTACTGAAGAATAAGGTGTTAAGTCTAGTTTTGTTCTAATGGCTACGTGTTTGTTTAGTTTACTGCCGATAATAAACCGTTTTAATTGAATGCACAATACAACAGGAGCTCGTTCAAGCGAAAATTGTTTTGTCGCAGAAACCTTCTTCTTACAGGATTCGCAGGTATAGCCCATATCCTCCAAGCGTTCCCTTGCAAAATATAAATTTAATGCTTCTTCAATTGTGTTTGATTTTCGAATATCAAGGATTATCTCTTCAAAATGTTGAAACGTTGTTGAAACGTGACCACAAGCTAAACAACGAACAGCAGATCGTAAATATCCCCCTAATATTTGATTAAGCGGAGTTGTTTCTTTACTGTGTTGATCTAAATCTTTGCTATTTTTAAATCTGGCCAGATATGATTTTTCCATTGCATCGATTAAGTAACGCAAAAACTCGTGTGCATCTTCTTGGCGCCCGGG